>PVIJ01002294.1:17274-165309 GCA_004024925.1 Scalopus aquaticus
GTTTCCATTGTGCAAAAGCACAGCCTTAAGACTCAGTTTCAAAGAGTCTAGAAATAGTCTCCATTTTTTGGGGTCATGAGTGATTTCTAAGGCATTCATGAGGCCCTCAATATCGGAACAGAATACCAGAGTACTTTCCTTTCTGAAGAAAGGCTCCAGCTGCTGGTGGCACTTTCTATTTAAAGTAATTTTGACATCTTTCGCTAGAAGATTCTGTTGGAGTCTTGATCCTAGCAATTCTGCCTTGTTCTTGGACAAGTCCAAATCACAAACCAGGTTATTTAGTTCTTCCTGTGTTAGTCTGTGTGGGGTTGATAATGCACCACAGTGAAAATCTGGATCGCTGCATGCTGATGGAACAGCAGAAGAACAGGTGCGCTCACCCTTGTCCTCATCAGATGAATCAAGAGAATATTCTGCTGGAGGTTCTGGAATAGGAAGTCCCTCCCTATGTGGAACTGGTCTCAATGCAGATGGAATGTTTGGGTAGACTATTCTCGACTTCTTTTGCTTCATTATTCTGGCGGAAAGAGGAGGAACCAAGCAGAAGTCACAGTCTTTTATGTGGTTGCTTGGCTCTCTCCACACCATGGGGACTGGAAACGGCATTGATGATCTTTTGCCATTTAACCACTGTGAAAGCTGTGTTGTACATGTAGCACAGCATATATGCGAGGCCCAAGGCTTGTCTTGGTCACCAACCTTGCATCCGAAGAAAAGATGATAAGCCTTCCTCACTTGAGAAGTGATACTTTTCTTCTGGTTGGCAAATGTCACTTCCCCACAAATAGAGCAGAAATTGTTCATACTATTAACGCACATTCGAGGCATTACTGTTCTGTATTTTGCCTAAATAGATAAAAGAATAACAGTTCTATGGAACAGTAGCTTAAAGTGTCTTGCACAAAGTCTGAAATATTTTCAATGCTCAACCTCTCTGACAGGGCTTTATCTAGTGCACTGCTGACTTTAGCTTCCTTCAGCAGCCACCTGGCAGTAGTATTGCATTGCAGCAGACAATGATGCAATCAACTCTGGATGATGTATGCATGATGGTATTATGTAATACGATGCAATATTACATCATTCTAGGCTGATTTAGGATGCTGTTGCAGTCCTACTGGATAAATTTACACGATGAAACATATAAAGTGAATTATATGAAATATCTTCAAAACGAGCGCTAATAAAAAATTTTCAGGGTTATGTTCATGTTCAGCACACCAAGATACTACAGTTAGGGCCTTTTTAAGTCAGTAAAGATCTCAATGTTGACCAGTGTAATTCTTCTCCTCGGAGTTTTCCTGTTATTCCATTCTTCCCACCGTTCACATATAACATAATCACAATTAGAAAGAAATTAATCACTTGTTAAACATGTTGCTTTCTTGAAAGTAGGAGCTGAGACTCACAACATCAGTAATAATCACAGATGCTTCTGCACACATCTGAACACCAATAAAGGAGTAAGGTTCTTTGTCTCAGAAGCCACCATCTATTGGGGTGATGGAGTTTTGTGCAGAAAGTTTTAACCACGCTTTTCCCCTCTGGTCCCGGATGATGTTGGACAGGAAACCTGAAGGGGGTGGGGGCAGTGGGCATTTGGAAAAATACCACCTCAATATTTTACGATGCCCCCACCAGGATGCTGGTAGTGCTCACTCATTACGGAAGTGACAACGTGTTTTTCAAAGAGACTTTAAGGACAGATTTTCTCACCTAGTGATTCGATCTGAGGCAGATACCCTCAAGCCTTATCAGTCTGATTTACAGCTCCGCCAGTGGGTCCCTCTGCCTTCTCTTTACTCACAACCACGTGTGAGGCTTTCTAGGTAGGCTTCAGCTGAGGGCCTCTCCCTTCGCCCATCCCAGTTGCCCGCTGCTCTTGAGATAACACAGAGGTGAGGAACTGCCTATCAATCTCTTTTAGGTTGTTTTTCGCCAATTTCCAAACATCATTAACCCAGTGAAAAATTCAGTACAACCAACTGCACAGCTTCATGTGGACCCAGAAATAAACTCATTTTCCTGAGAGCCCAGCGGCACTAGTCTCCACCCGCTCCACGCTCGCTCCAGCGAGGCCTGCACCACTCTCGTGTGAATGGAAACCACCCCACCAAGTGCTGCCCGGCACCAGTTATCCTGGTGCAGGAACATGCGGATAAGACACCCTGAGCTTCCCCCAGAACCCCTGGCTTTGCTACTGCCGTTTCCTCTGCAAGGAATGAATGTTCTTGGCCCCCTTTTTGCACCCCATCTTTTTTTTCAATGATGGCAGAAGAGGTACCTGTCAAATTTCTGAATTCAAGAGTTATTTCCTTCCCAAGTTTGTCCCTAAATACTACTCCAGGTGTCTAATCTTTCTGCAGCCATCTCCCTTCTAGAAGTTTGTGCGATAACCAAATATCAGTTTGCCTCTCACAAAAGATTGTGAGCTCGCAGAAAGGTTAGTAATTACAACAATCAGTAACATTTTGTGCTTTCTATTACTCTAATCATTGTGCCAAGCACTTAATATTTAGTATATATTATACTTACATGAGTTATAATATTCTTATCACTATACATGCTTTAGACATGTATCATTGTAAGTACATTATGTTTAAAATATTTATATCATTCCTTACAATAATTTGCAAGTAGATTCTATCATTATTCCCATTATACAGGTGAGTAAAATGAGGTTTAAGGAAATCATTAGCTCGTTCAAGGTTACTAGCTGAAGGCGGTAAGCAGTGGACCTCAGAGCTTAAGCACGTGCTGCGGCTCAGTGCGGCTCAGTGCTGGTCACAGAGACTTTCTCTCTCTGACTCCAGACATGAGAGCCTGCCTAAGGCAGGTGTAGACGTGAGACATACCTACAATCATTGTTTTTAACACGTAATTGACACATTTAACAGCCTAGCAAGACAAAGACCATCTGGATGAGGAAGCAAAAACAGCTTTCAGGAAGCTTCAGTTTAAATACTACATCCTGGTGACTTCCCCGACCACACGCTTGGTCATTTCTCTCCTAACAGCCTAGAGAGTGCTGGCCACACGTGTAAGTGCATATTTATCATCTGCATGTTCATTAGTTTGCTTGTCTCCCTCCCCCACTAGGTTGTAAAGTCCAGAGGAGGCAGTTACCCCAGCACCCCTGGGCTTGTCATCTCTCCTTCAACAAAAATGATGAATGAATGAATGAATGAATGACCGAACAACGAACGAACTGATGCATCAGCTCCCCTCCCCGTGAAACTCCTTTTCCTTTCCGTTCTCTACAGATTTTAAAGCAATAAAGCTGAAGGTTTTCCCCAACGTTTTGCCTCAACAGCAGCCACTCACTAAACATGATCGATGCTTTGGCTTGCTTAGTTTTTTGTTTGTTTGTTTTGAGTTTGGGTGGGTTTTTTGTTTGCTTGTTTTTGTCTCTCCTTGCATCTCCCTCTTGCAGGGCAATTCAAAGAACATGCCTGTTCTGTGGTTTGATACAACTGAGAAATTCACCCCGACTGGTCTTCTGGGGCGTAGGCACTCTGCGAAAAAAGCAGCCTCCTGCAAACCTCCTCCTCCTCAAGGGCCTTGCCTCCAGAGGGTCTGGCCTGATGTGACTTTAAAAAAATAAAGAAATGTGACACTTCTTTATGTTAAACTCTCCTAAAGCAGCAATCTTTTACAATTTTTTATCCTTTTCTACCACAATATTGTTTCAGACCCTTGCCCCACAAGAATACGTAAATAACCTCCTTACTAGAAATTAGAGGATTTCCGAAGGAAGGAAATTTGAGATCCAATCAATAACACACCTTGACTCCCTCCTTATTTCTCTGAAAAGACACCAAGGCCAAGAGCCATAAGGTGCTTCAGGCGATGCGAGAGTCACAAGCAGAACCCAGGCACCGGCCACCCGCTCCCATCACTGGTGACTTCATTGAGGGCCTTCAGGGGCACCTCATACTGGAGCTCATGCTCTCATCTCTGAAGACCCTTTGCTAATCTGTCTCTTTTCCATGTGAATAAGCACAAGTGGGCTGCTTCAAGACTACAGGACACTGCACATTTTAAAACATCAGGTTGCTTGTTGTGCAGGACTAAAGGTTATTTCCCCTCTAAGTTTGTTTCCACCGGTACCCACCAGGCCAATAGTTCTCATTTAGCGGCCACTCCCGCCACCGTATGGACACAGGCTGGTACTGCACACACAAGACAAAAAGGATTCCACAAACATCTGGCTGGGATTTGCTAAAGGATATTTTTACAGTGAATATTGACCCACGTTCTCTTCTGTGTCTGTGAGCTGATATATCAGTCTGGCTTGAGCGGTATTTCCACTGAAATATGAAGAAATTCAGAGGAAAAGGAAAATGGCGTTCAAGTGCAAGTTCATTTCCCTTTAAAATGTGGAACAGGAAGAAGGTCTTTAGAAAAGGCAACTGACAACTGTCCTAAGAACATGCGTATTAATAACTATTTACAATTTATTTTGGAATGACATATCCTCCCACCTACCTCAGAGTTCCACATCTGGAATATCTTCTCAGGCACCATGATCTTCACACAAATTTCACCATTTCCCTGAGCCAGATTTTTATAATGCAGCCAGTGTTTCTGATTCTCAGCTAGGTTCTCAGAGCAAACATGACTTTGAAAAGCCCCCACTGCCTCATAGAATCTCAGAAATACATGGTGGCATACACAGGCCCTCACAATGGTCTACAGTGGCTCCAGAACCTTCTAAAAAATTATGAAATTTAATTTGCACATGTTGTGAAAATATAAGAAATGAAAATGTATTCTAAATGAATGCCCTTATCTGCTTTTCCATTTAGGAGCAATAATTATGAATTATGAACAGTAAATCAGAGGCAGAACATCTATGATTATATTTAAAAGTCTCCCCTAACTGACACAGGTTACCTGCTGATACACACAATTTTTCTTTTGCTAGTGAGAAATGGCCATTGGCTAATATCAATAGCTATAATAATTCATCAGTGAGGATAATCTCTTTCAAAATGGCTGTGTGGAAAAAAAGACCACTTGTCATTTAAATAACAAGAAGCCCAGAGGCAGAACTTTGTTCAGAGTTGGCTCAAGATGGCCATCAGACTACCTGATAATAGAAAGTACATATACTGAGCTCTGCCTCTGGCTCCTAGCACAGAGCTCCTAAAAACTTTGTAATTTCCAGAGTGGTAAGAGTACTGGGAGCATCCCTTGTTCTAATATTTGCTCTTTGACCCTGAGTCCTGACCCAGGGTTCTTAAATCCTGTGGAATTTCCTGGGTGATAGCAGTGTCCTTTGAACTAATGAGGTGACTCTTGGTGGACTCCTGGTGGGGACTGGGCACCAGAAATATCAAGTGATGGTTTAAAACTTGGAATTTTCAGCCCTACCCTCATTTTCTGGTGAATGGAGAGGAGCTAGAAAAAAGAGTTAACGACTGAGATCATGCCTACATGAGGATGCCTCCATAAAATTCCCAAAAGCCAGGTATTTGGGGAGTTTCCAGTTTGGTAAACACATCCACAAACCCTGACTCAGTGGGGACAGGACCCTCCTGGTCCATCTGCTTCTGTATCCTATGCCATGCAGGCTTCCTTCAGTATAGGGGACAGAACCCTCAGCCCGTGAGATCTGATGCCATCTCCAGGGAGATAGTGCCAGAACTGAGTTAAATTGTGGGACACACAACTATTGTTACAGCATACACACACACACATACATCTGGTATCAGAAGTATTATGAGTGTGGTAGTGATGTGAGAGTAAAGGAGAAACAGGAGGAAAAGTGAGTTTCCCTATTAGTTTTTCTCCATCAACCTCCATCCTTGGTGTATTAGCTTCTCCCTCACAGTCACAAGCTAGTTGTTGTTCCAAGCATCTCTTGCAGACACAATATTCTGCTGAATAAGATCCATCTTTTTATTAGAAGAAAACATCTCTCCAGAAGCCTCCAGTATGCTTCTCAGGTCTCATTGGCTGGGACTGAGTCACGTGACCCCAGAAGCAAGGGAAGCCGGGAAAATTCTCAACAGGTATCACGTTCTGCTCTATTGTGGGAAGGGGTCCTGCGAGTAGAAATAGGGAGATGAATTGCCCAATGACCATAGGGTAGACCCCTAATTATGCTATAAATATTAGCTTTATATAGTCCAAGTAAGTGGTTATAGTTTTTCTTTCCTTTTCTTGTCCCCAAGTGAGCGTCTATACACTATATTGTACTGTAGGGTCAAAGACATCTGACTATTTGGTTAGGTTTGTTGAAAAATGAACGGTTGCTGTAAAATGTGATAGGCCGGAGTGTGTGCTAAGTGTAGTAGCTAGAGAGGACATGTCAACGCCTGTCCCCACCGGCTACATTATCCTCATCATCAGAGATAAGGGTGCTCTCTCCTGCCGGTGAAAGGAGGGCACCAAGCCCAAGCTTCAGGAAGAAGAATGTCAGAAAGCCCTTCCTGCACCTGTTGGTACTCAAATCCCTCAGTTAAAAATATTCAATAATCCAAGGAGCCATATTTTGGGATGCCATGTCCCCAAACTTGCCATGCTTGTCCACAGTAAAAGATCAGAAAAGACGGCAGGAACAACACAGCCTTCATCGCCATTATTTGGTTGTGCTTGCCTGGGTTTCACTGATATTTTATCTGAGGAAATGATTTAATTTCTCTGCACCTCAGTTCCTTCTCAAAAACGGTTTATGCAGGTTTGCTTTGTAGATCATGCATGTGAGCACCAGGTCTCTGCTCATTTACACACCAGGTATGCACGTGGCGTGAAGCCCCTACTCGTACAGGATCGTGGAGCTGCTCCTGTCGCTGCTGCCACTCTAAGAGCATGGAGCTTCTTTAGACCAAGTACCTCCGTTTTCGTTTTTGTTTTTGCTGCCAACTCTGGAACTTCCGCTTATTTCTCCTGGGCTCAAAATCTCTCTACTGGTCCTCCATCTGAGGATTACCCCAAACAGATTCTTTGTGTTAGTAGCTTGTGATCATTCTCCTCACACTTGTCAGCTTTCTCCTGACACACTAAGCAGATTCCCCTGTCTCTTTCTTGAAGAAGAAATAAGGTTTTCACATTCACCTGAAATGTGAACAGGGACAGATCAGACCCCCAGGGAACTGCCTAATTGGCAGCTCAGCGGCTATCGCACCACTCACCTCCCCCCATGGGACCACAGCCCATCTGCTCCTACATCTTCCTGAGACAGCTGAGCTTGCTTCCCCAGGTCCTATACTACACTCTTCAGACACAATGTCTTTCCTAAAGCAGATTTTTTATCTAGTGGCTTCACCTATAAGAGGGCTCCCCAAATCTTTTGATGAATGCACACTATTTTATGTGCATTTATGTAATGGTAGTAAGAGAGCATGTTCCAAGGTTTTTTGATGTATGAATTATATAATGTATTTTAGATATAAATAGTTGCATGATATATAGTTATATAATAGATACAGTTAACAGTTAACTCTATGTCTCCCCACAAGAAAGTTCCTTGAGGACAAAGGGTATGTTTGTTCCATCTCTTTATGCCTTATAGCTAAGACTTTAATGCTAATTAAATGAAGGAACCTTTTTCAAACTTGCCATTGAAATATATGCCTATTATAAATATTTTCCTAATTTTAAAATACTTTTAGAGGTAATAAAAACATCCATTCTCTTAAAAGCAGGAAAGAACTGAGTTATAATTTTGAAGTTCTTTCTTAACAAATCACAAATTCAAGACTCATAAAGAGAAAGGCTGATTAATTTGAACACAAAAAGGCATGTTTAAATCTCTATTATTAGAAAAGTAAGCTCATAAACAAAATCAAAGGCAACAAACTGAGCAAAAATAAGAGCAATACACAGGAGAGCCAGATGGTTAATTCCCTTCATTTGCAAAGCATTTATACAAATCAATAGAAAAAGGTGCACGAGCAAATAGAATAATGAGCAGGAGCCACAAGCTGCTTAAAGAGGAGAAATACAGGAATAATCATATTAAAAAGATCAATCTCATTTACAATTAGAGGCATGCAAATACAACTCTACAGAATCATCTCTGTTCAAGCTGGTATGTGTTAGTTAGTTAGTTAGTTAGTTAGTTAACTTAGATTTTTAGATTAGATTGTGAGGAGCACTTTTATACAGAGCTGATGGCAGGCGTGTGGGACCGCTAAAAATTTGTGCAACTTCTTGGAAGGCAGTGTGGCTATATCCATCAGGGTTTAAATTACACATGACTTTTGATCCAGATCCTACTGCTGAAAATGTTCCTCATGGCTATATATTTTTCAATACCATCAAATATAAAAAATTCAGAATTCTCCCTGCAAGGTTTTTTAAGAGCAATGAAAGGAAAATCTGTTTTCTTTCTTTTTGTAAATTTTGTTGAAGAAGCTAATGAGTTTCATCAAATTAAAGAAAATTGTGGGGTCCCTGTGCTGGAAAACCTGGAGGCTGATGTACACATTGGTGGCAATATTGACAATATTATTGGCAATAATAACAACTGTAGAGATGAAGAGGTAGCATTTGAATTCCCATCACATGAAAACTATACTCAAAATTCTGAAAACAGTGTGTCTTCATCACTGTGCTTTGAAGGCTAGGCCTCCTCAAGATGTCCAAAGGAGACCTTCCCAAGATGCATCACTTTGGCATGTGGCTATTTCAAGCTAAGGTCAAAGGAGGTCCTGTAGACTCAATAGAAACTTTTACTACTCCCTTAACTACCTAGAAGAACAAAAATTAGGAGTATTACCCATATTTAGGGTTATCTTCAGAAATAACCTTTTTTTCTGAGAAATCAATCTATATGGAAGGGCAAACATAACTATAGAGCATCTAGCCTTTCATCACATGAGTCCCTATCCCATTCCTTAGCTCAGGATAAATACCCTCATTTTGCCCCATTTACTTTAGAATTTACATCCATGCAATTTCCATGAGTCCATAATTAAATTCATTCTTTTCTCTTACTCATATGCCTGATGTTAGTTTGAGTGCTCAACCAGTCAGAGAAGAACCCAGAGGGGGTGGCAGAAAATTACCTTCTACCCCACCACCTTCATGACTCCTTACTTTGAGCAAAGATCACTCTCCACCCCTCCCCAGAACACACCCACTTTTCTGTTCCATGGACTCCTCATTCGTTCTCTCCATTTAAGTGCGCTTTCTCTCTCTCCTTCTCATCTTCCCATTGCTCAGTTAGTTGAAATCCTACTTTTTTCTAAGAGCAGCTCACAAGCTACCTCTTTCATATCATCTTCAAGGTTTACAGTGCATTGCAGCTAGTGCTCACTTAATGTACCTCAGTTCATGGTTAATTGATTGACCATGGCTGATAACACTCTCTATGTCCTAATGGAATGCTTCATAGTATTCAGCACAGCTCTGCATAGAGCAGATAGTGAATAAATAAAATATCACTCTGTTTCTCCCTGATCTGATAAAAGGAGGAAAAGTAATAAGACCAAGGAGACTCCTACAGGCAATTTGATGGCAGGAGCAAGTCTACGTGAGTAATACAGTGTGGTAAATATATCTATTATATTATATTTAGAAAGTCATTCAGTCTCAGGGAGGACAGAAGCTTTGATTTATAGTATATGGTAATTTATTTGGTGTAAATATTCAAATTGTGGCTGATCTCACATTACCAACCTGAAGTCACAGAACTCAGAGTTGAGAAGAGGAGCATAGGAGCCCTTCTGAGGCAAGCTGAACCAGCTCTTCAGTGTTTTAGGCCCCAAAGTAAAAGTCTCATCAATCAGTCATTTGTATAGTGAAACACAGCCTATAGATCAATGAATGTTAACTTTGAAGAAAACAATATTTATATACATTTTAAATCTTCCTATGTATTTTAAACAATTGTTTGTTTTGTTTTGTTTGTCCATTCAGTAAAAACAACAGGTCCAAAATGGAGTCATCTGTGCTAAGCCCAAAGTGACCAAACCCACCGTCTAACTTAATTACATTTTCAGCTCTCCCAGAAATGGAATCTTCAACAAGTCAATTGGGAATCACCTGATCTGCATAGTTAGGTAATTTGTTCTGATAGCCCCTTCCATGCCCTAAAGAAAAGTAACCTTACCATAACCAACCTGCTCTGATGCCTCCTATACCGCCCCTGTCCCTGCTCCCTGCTGCTGGTAACAGTCTTCCATTTTGTCCAACTCCTCAAAGCGCCTTTCTATCTGCGGAGTGCATTGCTCCCCAATTCATGCATCACTGAATAGAGCCAGCAATGATGGAGGAGATATAACTTCAAAATAAGAACCCACACAAGGAGCTGTGGGTAGACAGAATCAACATAACCATTAGCACAATCCCTAGGTGCTAGGGTCTAAGTTACAAAGCATAAGTAGGAGCCAGACTGCAGTCCAGGGGCAAAGATATAGAGATTGAGCCCATTGTAGAATCTCAGGTCTCTTTTCTAATTCTAGTTAGACAGTAAACAGACAGCCATCCTCCAAGGTGAGTCCCTCCCAACTGAAAGAAGGCTCTATCAGTGCCATCCCTGATAGAACTCAGAGCAGCTATTTCTCTGCCCACCTGTGCCTATGCAGGTGCTTTTCTTTACCAACTCTGTCCCTCTGCAGGGCAGCGGCCTGCCTTCCTGCCTGTGACCTGCACCATGCAGGCCTCTCTCTTAGCAAACCTGCCCCCTCAGAGGGGCAGCTCTTCCTGTCCACTTGTGTCTGTACAAGTGTCCTTTACTTCCTTGTCCTAATAAACCTGTTCTTTAAGTGTAACTGAGTCTCTGTCTCGTGGAGCAACTTGTCAGGTGCCGCCAAAGGGAGCTCTGGTGAAACCTTTCCCAGAGTAAACCCAAGGACCTTCCTCCACTCTCAAATCCATCTACTCCAAAAACGACATCCGTAAGTCTTTCAAAATTTACTTAGTTGATTTTGTTTTTTAAGTCTCTCCCCTTCGCTCCATCTATAAATTTTTCCCCTTTCTAGAACTGCTCTGAACCTAACCTGTCCAGTTCACAGTTATGTGGCTGGAAAAAACAAGACAGGAAGGTCTGGTAGAAACAAAAACTTAGTTTTTACTCATTTAGGATCACTTAAAGCTATATGGTGAACCTCACATTTCACTTCCCTCCTCCTGGTTCGGAGGTGGTTGTGATACAAAATTTTCAGGACGCTTTCAGGAAGCTATCCTCTTGCCCTGTGGCTCAGTTGGGGAACAAGTCAGGGAAAGGGATGGAGCAGAACATGGGCAAAGGTGCTTATAAGGTGATCACTTCTCTGTGCTGATGCTGAATTGGTGTCTAGTATAGGAGAGCTGAAACCTCCAGTATGCCCTGGAATAATAATAATAATGCTATAATATCATTATTTTCACTACAAACTGCTTTCTACCACCCCTCCACTAACCAGTAAGTAGTTGCTAATTCCACTCACATTAGCTATGGGACCATCCCCTTATGTATTTATTGCTCTTCAGAATGAAATAACAGGATGCCTAGCACATTCTGTTTGTGCAGTATGTACTCAGAATCAATATTTGAACTTTTTAAGATTGCTGTTTTCAGAGCTCCAAGTTCAAGACACCTAATAAGAATGGCTGTAAATACACGAAGCATGTATAATAACTTTCCTTAAGTGTGATCTCAGCATCCAGACATAATGCTATGACAGACACATGATTTGAATAAACTGACTGAAAACTCAGAGTCCCTTAATCTAGGAGCAGCTCTATCAGCCTGTGTCCGTATCCACATCTGGGTCTTTGAGAAAATATCATAAAAAATGAGGTCAAGCTGGGATTTCCAATCTAAGTTAGCAGCTCTAAAAGAAGGCATATGAATCTCTGTCTTTCAGTTGTGTGAAAAACCTGCCAGGGGCTAAACTTTGTTGTTTGATTGGCCTCAACAAGCAAGACAGCATTGCGGGTAGGAAAGTGGGAAGGAAGAAAGGGAAGAAAAATGTGGTTTCCTGTGGTTTTATGAGGGTCACATCAGTCTTAGGAAGTCGGGACACTGGGAGCAACTAAACATATGCAAATGAAATGCAACTTTTCAGAGGGAATTTGTTAAGTTACTTCATTAGCACTGAGGCCAAGGGCAGTCCAGAGCTAATGCAAACTAGATCTGAGGATTTCCTTTTGTTTGCTCCCAGGTCTTCAGGGCGGTGGGAGTGAAGGGGTGAAAAGGCAGACAGCAATGTCCTTGAAAGGGAACAGAACCTGTGAGCTCTCCCAAGCCCTTTTGGCTTGAATACCAGCTTTTGTCTCCTAAGGGCCATTGCTCAGCTCCCCAAGAGTCTCAGTAATGAAGCACTGGATTAAGACCTCATTAAAAGTTCATTGACATTCATCATGACTGGGGCCATCCCTGCAGCCCAGTGAGATGGAGGGAGGATGGGACCAGTTTAGAAGCATAAAACCTGGGTCTGAATGCCCTTCCTGCTACTTCACAGCTTTGTTTTCTTGCGCAGATATTTTAATCCCTCCAAATATCACTTCTCATCTCTAAATGACTCAAATTGAAAGCACAATGCAAGTATGTTGAAAGGTTTAGCCATGTGCGTCATCATTCTTACCATCCACTTCTTATCTTCATCTAGTGTGACAGCTCTTTAGGACCAGCCAAGGACACTTAGTTCTTCTGTCACAGCTCTGTGAAGCTTTCTGGAGAAAGACCTCAGGATACAGGATGCAGCCAGCGTATAGGGTCAACAAGAGCCTCTGGTCCTGGCAGGCACCTGTGCAATCCACTTGGTCCCCAGAACAGAGAATGTGATGTGCAGGCAGTTTGAAACATCACTAGACTGTCAATCAAATATTGCCCAAAGAATATTCATAAATAACAGTCAGCGTGATGTTGTTTTTGGAGTCGATGGATTTGAGAGCAGAGGAGGGTCCTTGGGTTCACTCTGGGGAAGGTTTCACCAGAGCTCCCTTTGGCAGCACCTGACAAGTTTCTCCATGAGACAGAGACTCAGTTATACTTAAAGAACAGGTTTATTAGGACAAGGAAGTAAAGAACACTTGTACAGACACAAGTGGACAGGAAGAGCTGCCCCTCTAAGGGGGCAGGTTTGCTAAGAGAGGCCTGCATGGTGCAGGTCACGGGCAGGAAGGCAGGCCGCTGCCCTGCAGAGTGACAGAGTTGGTAAAGGAAAGCACCTGCATAGGCACAGGTGGGTAGAGAAAATGGCTGCCCCGAATTCTTGCCCGGGTTGCAGGGATATACCCTTCTTTCAGTTGGGAGGGGCTCATCTTGGAGGATGGCTGTCTGTTTACTGTCTAACTAGAATTAGAGAAGAGCCCTGAGATTCTACATTGGGCTCAATCTCCATATCTTTGCCACTAGACTGCAGTCTAGCTCCTACCTATGCTTTGTAACTTAGGAACTGTTACCTAGGGATTGTGCTAATGGTTATGTTGATTTCTTCTACTCCCACTTTCTTGTGTGGGTCTAGTTCTAATCTTATTTTGGGTTGTATCTTCTCCATCAAGTGTACTCACCTGTCCAAGTTCAAGCTTACATATGGTATCAGCTCTAAGAAATAAGCACAGCAGCAAATCCTAAAGGATGCCCCATCGACTAGCCATTCTTCCAGATGTCTGGTGTTCTACAATGAGGATGGGTTGGGGCAGGGGAAGGCTGGAGATTCTGGGATGCTTTTCCCCAGACTCAGGAATCTGCCAGGTCACCTTCATATTGAAGGACAGGCTTCCCAGGATGTCCAGAACACACCTTCCTACAATGTGTCACTTTGGCATGTGGATTACTTTAATGAGGTTCGTGGAGGCCCTATAGCCTCACAAGAAACTTTTACTACTCCCTTAACTCTCTAGATGAATGAAAATTGGAGATATTATCCAGGATTAGGGTTTTTACTAGAAATCATTGTGAAGTCAATCCCTCCACAGAAGGATAAATAGACTTTTCTCATTAGACCAGAGTAGCTTCTCTTTACCTTGGTGTAAGAATTAGAGGTTAATCAAGGCTCCCTGAGTCTCAGGAGGTTTGTCACCATTACTTAAAAAGTACAGACTATTTGTCTGAGGGCAGTGAAGGCCAAGAAGGCTAGAAGTTTCTGTTCTTGCCTAGTCCTCTGCCCTTCCCTAATCAAAAAAGAAATCAATGGCTCCTGAGCTTCTGCCCTTTTTCTAATCTAAGAAGAAATCACTGCTCTCCCTTTTGTGACCTAGAAAGATGTAGTTGGGTGGGGAGGGGAGGTCAACTTCTAGGTTTCTTCAGTAGACATGTTCTGAGAATCTCATCTTTGCTCAGAGTAAGGACAAGGCCAACCCTTTCTCATCTGTCATGTGAACTCTCTTCTTTGTCCTTGATACTCCGTGTCCCAAAATGCAGGATAAATGCTCCTGGTCAGCTCCATTATTCCTTAGAATTTACAACTATGTAAAGTTACTAAATTCATTGTCTTTCCTTTGCTAACTCATCTAAGGTTGTCTAGCCCAAGAAGAACCCAGAGGGGTACAGAATGATTTATTTTTCCCTCCAAATAAACTTTCTATCAGAGAAACTTACTTGTATGGCAGGTCAAACATTTAATTACTTAACTCCCTCTCCTCCTCCTGTAAGTCCCCCTCCTCTCTCTTTCAAGTCCCAGGCCCTGGCTTATTGTTTAGTTCAGAACGCATAGAGCTAGAGATATATAGATAGAGATATAGATACAGATATAAATATAGATAAAAATAAAGATACCTGACTTCTCCCACTTGCTTTAGAATCTACGTGAATATAGCTTCTTCATTTGTCTGCATTTAAATTTATTTCTCCTGTCAATCGTCTGATGTTAATGTGATTGCTTGACCAGCCCAAGAGGACCCAGAGGGTAGAGGGGATTTTACTCTTTGCCCTGACAATATCAGAAGCTCCACATCAACCTCAGCCAGTGCATCTATTACGCATATGTTTTGTTTTGAGTTAGACCTGTTTAAAAAAAAAAATTCAACTAAATAAATTTTAAAGATTTCATTGGCTTTTTTAATGATTCACTGGTCAGTCAGCATCCAATCCAGCAGCTAGAAAGAAGCTCCAAGAAGTTTCACAGCATGAAAGATCCTTGCAGGCAAAAGGGATCAGGAACAAGAGCAAGGGCAGTAAAGGAGGCAAAAAAAAAAAAAAAAAAAAGGTGTTTATTCAAGGTGTCTTTCCTTGTGCAGGGGCCAGGCTAATCTTCTCTGTGTTGCTCCAATTTTAGCACGTGTGCTGCCAAAGCAAACACCCACGATTCCTTTCCTTTAGGGATTGGCAAGGGCCTACTGGATAGATTACTTAGCTAGTGCTGATCAGGTGATTCCTGATTGCCCAATTTAAGATTCCATTTCTGGGGGAGCCAAAACTATAATTACTTTAAATCTCAGCTTGATGACGTGGAACTTAGCATAAAGGAACTTCACCTTGAGCTTATTGTCTTGTTTTCACAAGAACTTCTCTTTTGGTTTTGCAGTTTCCTAGATGACAGTTCGGGAAACCAGCAAATAGGAACTTACTTCAGTTCATCTGAAAATATTGAGAGAATTTCCCTTCCCTAATATCACCTCGAAAAGCCTCTCATCCTTACTCTCTTATCGATGGATGACATCTTTCCTTGCTCTGGGAGGGGAAAATAATCTTATTTCATCTCCCAATCTTCCCACAATCCAGTCGATGGTATAAACTTCACATCACATTCCTCTATGTAGAGCCAAGTTTCCATAAAATCAACGCTTTTTCCTCCCTTGCAGAAAAGCCATGGCTTTTAATTCTGCATTTTGACTGTAGATTTAGAAAGGTCTGCTTCAGCACTCGAAAGTCAATGAATGGGGGTTTTTGGTTCTCTCTGAATCTCCCTGCCAGGAAGTTGTAAAGTCCACTGGCTGTGTGGTGATGACATAGTAGTGTCTGCAGAAAGAGTAATTAGAGGTAAATGGTGTTGGTGTTCCTAAAGATCAGTGCCTTAACTCTGTTGATTCTTCTCCTCCCCAATGCATAATGAATAAAAGACACAGGACTCAAATTAGGATAAGCATTAGTTTGATTACAATGGTCAACAGTGAGAGCATTACTGACTTAACAAAGGTCCTAATCTGTAGTATCTTGGTGTGCTGAACATGAATATAACCATGAAAATTTCCTACTAGCTCTCATTTTGAAGATATTTCATATAATTCACTTTATGTTTCACCATGTAAATTTATCCAGTAGGACTGCAACAACATCCTAAATTAGCCTAGAGTGATGTAATATTGCATCGTATTACATAATACCATCATGCACACATCATCCAGAGTTGATTGCATCATTGTCTGATGCAATGCAATACTACTGCCAGGCGGCTGCTGAAGGAAGCTAAAGTCAGCAGTGCACTAGATAAAGCCCTGTCGGAAAGGTTGAGCATTGAAAATATTTCAACTTTGTGTGAGACACTTTAAGCTACTGTTCCATAGAACTGTTATTCTTTTATCCATTTAGGCACAATTCAGAACAGTAATGCCCCAAATGTGAGTTAATAGCGTGGACAATTTCTGCTCTATTTGTGGGGAAGTGACATTTTCCACCCAGAAGAAAAGTATCACTTCTCAAGTGAGGAAGGCTTATCATCTTTACTTCGGATGCAAGGTTGGTGACCAAGACAAACCTTGGGCCCCGTATATATGCTGTGCTACATGGACAACACAGCTTTCACAGTGGTTAAATGGCAAAAGACCATCAATGCCATTTGCAGTCCCCATGGTGAGGAGAGAGCCAAGCAACCACATAAAAGACTGTGACTTCTGCTTGGTTCCTCCTCTTTCTGGCGGAATAATGAAGCAAAAGAAGTCGAGAATAGCCTACCCCAACATTCCGTGTGCATTGAGATCATTTCCACATGGTGAGGGACTTCCTATTCCAGAACCTCCAGCAGAATATTCTCTTGATTCATCTGATGAGGACAAGGGTGAGCCGACCTGTTCTTCTGCTGTTCCATCAGCATGCAGTGATCCAGATTTTCACTGTGGTGTATTATCAACCCCACACAGACTAACACAGGAAGAACTAAATGACCTGGTTCGTGATTTGGACTTGTACAAGAACAAGGCAGAATTGCTAGAATCAAGACTCCAACAATGGAATCTTCTAGCAGAAGATGTTAAAATTACTTTACATTGAAAGCGCCACCAGCAGTTGGAGCCTTTCTTCAGAAAGGAAAGTATTCTGGTATCCTGTTCTGATATTGAGGGCCTTATGAATGCCTTAGAAATCACTCATGACTGACAAGAATGGAGACTATTTCTAGACTCTTCAAAACTGAGACTTAAGGCTGTGCTGTTACACAATGGAAACCGTCTTCCATCTATTCTATTCCTGAACAGCTGTACAAGAGACAAGTGAAGAAATCTGAGAAGTCTATGATTTGATTTTCTATAGGTATTAACCATAGGCCTATTACTGTTGGCATGTATTTCATGATGTAAACATCAATTTATTGCAGATTACAAAAAAAAAACTAGAGCCAAAATTAGAATTTGACTGTCATATTCCTGTTGAGCACATACAAATTGATAGGAAATGACTAATTTTATTTCAGTAACATGACTTTTGTAAAAATTTGTTGACCAGTGTTATAGATAAAAACTGGATTCATAACTCAGCCTAGATTCACAGCCAAATAGGCTTGCAAAGTTTGCTTGTCAATTGAATAATTGCCCCACTTGAAGCTCAGAGGCTTTCCCTGTATTATCACCCCATGAAGAAGAAGAAGAAACTTGCATTTTGTGGACAGGCTGTTTCAAAAGCAATTAGCAGATCTGGTGTCTTTAGCAGTCAGCTAAGTCATTCCTCTTTTCTTGAGAAGTAGAAAGTGACAAAGAGAGCAGAGTGGAAATATTCATTGAAACATAAAGAATCAAAAACAAGAATCCTAAAAAAAGGAATTAGAAAAACACTCAACTCAATATCAAGCATTAATTGCTAATATAATGGTGTAATCTAAAAAAGAGGGTTCCCCCTTTTTAAACGAAGAGTGGAACCGAGTGGCAAGGGGAAGCTGAAAAGGACTTGGGAGAGAAGACATGGAGGAGGTCTGTGGAGCAAAAAGACATGTGAAGAAGCTGCACTTGCTTCTTGGCCTTGGACTTGCACCAAGGAATTGGAGGACATGGATCCTTCCTTCCATGAATACTTGGAAGAGATGTGGGTGAGAGACATATGGGGAGGCTGACAATGGTAGTCTTTATCTTGATTTTTACTCTGATTTTGCTCCTTTTCTTCTAAATTTGTCTGGCCCCTTCTGCCCCTTTCCTATGGTTCCCTGCCAGAACCATAGGGGCCTCAGTAGCCCCTGCATTGGGGCCTCAGTAGCCCCAATTTTGGCTAGTCTTGTTTGGCTGGGCATTTACCCAAAGGGGATGGGTAACTTTCATTGGGAAACTTATCCTTTTTCTCTTTCTGCACACTATTCTATTAGAGTTATTTTCTATTAAAGGTCTTACACGCTAAGAATATGTTTTATCTTTATGCAGTAGATGGCAAAACCCATTTAGAATGTGCAAGTTTGGGGGTCTTGAGCATCATAATAAAATTCCAAATTCAATCTGCTAATATTTATTTCAATATATTTATGTATTTATTCATCAACTAAATTGTTCTTCACTTGTGTTCTTTGTGCAAAATGTCGGTTTGTGCTCAAGGTATTGTGGTATCCTTGTGTTGACATGACTTCTGTTTGTCCCTCCAGAGCCACCACTTCCTACACCTACTCTCTGCCCTAGGAGGCTGACATATCAGGGCAGAGAGCAAATTTCCCCCCATTCCCTGGGTTCTTCTAAAGCTGGCTGAGCAGTCAAATTAAGATGAGGCATAATAGTCGGAAAAGAGAACAAATTTAATTACATATGCAGAGAGTATCTACATGGATATATAGGCTAAAACAAATGGGGCAAAATGAGTGTGTGTGTGTGTGTGTCCTGAGCTGAGTTAAGAAGTGGCATAGGGGGCCTCCCTGGTAGCGCAGTGGTTAAGCGCTGCGCTGCGGAACTGTCCGCAGCCGTTATGGGAGTTCGACACCCAGCTGGGGAGATTCCCACATAGCGTGGCAGACCTCTTCTGCCTCACCAGCCGCTCCCCTCAGCAGTATGTTTCCATCAATCTGCCTGTTCTACTCCCCACTCTGTCTCTGGTGAACCCTCTTGCCGCCCCACGCCTCTGGCCTGTACCCCAGCTTGTATGCATAAATAAATAAATCTTTAAAAAAAAAAAAAGAAGTGGCATAGGGTCTCGGGCTTCCTGCTGGTAAGTGACTGACACATGTGGTTAGCTAGTTTAGTAAAATGAAGTGGAAAGGCTTCCATTTTTATCTATATTTTGAACAAATTAATTATCGTAAGAATTATCTGCTCTTTGAAGGTCAAGGAACTAATCTCTAATGTTCCCTTGGCCTAGTATTTTAGGGAAGGAATACTTCTTTGTCAAATGCTTCAAATATTTCTCATGGTTATTGCTTTATTTAGGTTTTTTCGTCTTATGTCAAGTTTGGGAAATAACATTGCCTAAAAAAATCAACTATTTCATTAAAACTTTTAAATAAGCATAGAATTATTAACATGGAATTATTTACAGAATCCTCTTTTACTGTTTTAACACACTCAGGATCCAGGTCACCTTCCCTGTCTCACCTCTAATGAGTATTTGTTTTCCCATAGTATTTTGGTTAAGTTTATTCCAGTTATGTGTCTGTGTAGTCATTTCCTTAAAAAATCTAGTCAATGTATTTTTTAAAGTTCTTATTGCAACCTTCTAAATTGATATAATAACCTACCAGGGAGCTGGGCTCTTGAGTTTGAAAAGCACCACTGCTGAGACACTTGCCTCTGTGCACCAACTACCATAAAAGAACATTCAAAAAAGCACTAATAATAATTGAAAATAAATAACTGGAAATAAAACTGGCTATTGACAGTTTTGAATGTCTATGAATGGCAAAAAAACTTTGGCACAATCACACAATGGAATATTATTCAGAATACCTATAAATGAGATGCTTCCATTCAAATCTACCTGAATGAATCTCAAAAACATGTAGATAAAATTGCAGAATATTTCTTTCTTTTTTAAAGATTTATTTATTTATGTATACAAGCTGGGGCACAGGCCAGAGGCATGGGGTGGTGAGAGGATTCACCAGAGACAGAGTGGGGAGCAGAACAGGCAAATCGACGCAAATACACAGCTGAGGGGAGCAACAAGCGAGGCAGGAGAGGTCTGTCGCGCCATGTGGGAATCTCCCCAGCTGGGCCTCAAACTCGAGTCACTGCCAACAGCTCCACAGTGCAGCACTTAACCACTGCGCCACCAGGGAGGCCCTGCAGATTTCTTGTGACATGATTCTAGTTCATAACTATAAAGGGATATATACATGGTACACATGGATGGTAAAACCCTAAGATAATCAAGCGACAAATGCAATTCAGGAAAAGGTATTTTGGGGAAATGAGAGAAATCAGAGCTTAAGAAGTTTGGCACTATTCTATTTCTTAATCAATTAATTCTGTATTATTCTGTATAATTCTTAATTCTGTATTATTGTCCATCATAACTTTAAATATGCTGTTCATATATTAATAGTTCATGTAGTTCATTTTGATAGTATGATAAACTTTCATAACTCTTCCATGGATATTTGATGAATAGTCTCTGCTTGAAGGAGAGGAAATTTTATATCTGCTTCACATTTATCTCTTAACTTTTGTCTATCTTATCTGTCCGCAGTATTTTTTTAAAAGATTTATTTATTTATGCCTACAAGCTGGGGTGCAGGCCGGAGGTGTGGGGCGGCGAGAGGGTTCACCAGAGACAGAGTGGGGAGCAGAAAAGACAGACTGACTGAAGTACACTGCTGAGGGGAGCAGCCGGTGAGGCAGGAGAGGTCTATTGTGCCATATGGGAAGCTCCACGGCTCAGGATAGCTTCATAGTGCTGCAACTTAACCATTGATCTACCAGGGAGGCCCCTATTACGTAGCATCTCATTTTAAAAAGTATTTTTGATACTTTTGCAGTTTTATGACAATGTCAATGAGAATTATTTCTACTTCACATTGTACTTTACTGGTCGCATTTGATTTATAATATTTTCCTAGTCAATTTTATTTTTATTTTTATTCAATCTCCCATTTAATTATAAAATTAATTGCTTGACAACTTTTTAAAAAAATATATAGGAATTGTATTATGAGCTTGTAACTTCACATTGATTATAATTTTTGGTTCATAAGCATTTTTCCTTAAAATTTCCTAGGTAATTTTCTGTCTAGAGAGTGTTCTCATTTTGACAATTATGTCTACTATTTAATGAATCCTTGCCCATCAAAACACACTAGTCTTTCTTCCTTCATTGAAGTAAATTTCTTTCTATCATTCTTTGACTGTAGCTTGTCATTTGCTTGATCTGACTTTTACCTGTGAATTTTCCATTTATATACCAAGAGAAACGGTGCATTATAGTGGTCGTAAGCATCAGGTCTGGAATCAAAAAACTGGACTGGAATCCTAGGTTTGTCACTTGTTAGTCACATGGCCTTAGGCCAGTTTATTAATTTATCTTAACTTCCGTCTACTCATCTAAAAATAGGGACAATAATAATTCTTTTTTTTTAAAGATTTATTTATTTATACATACAAGCTGGGGCACAGTCCAGAGGTGTGGGGCGGTGAGAGGGTTCACCAGAGACAGAGTGGGGAGCAGAACAGGCAGATCAGAAATACACTGCTGAGGGGAGCAGCAGGCAAGGCAGGAAAGGTCTGCCGCACCATGTGGGATTCTCCCCGGCCAGGCATCAAACTCACATAGCACGCGGCCGACAGCCGACAGCTCCACAGCGCAGCGCTCAACCGCGGCTCCACCAGGAAGGCCCGGGACAATAATAATTCTTAATGGGATAGTTGGGAGAATTAAATGAGATAACACTTGTAAAATGTTTAGTATATGCCCTTTTTAAATCCTTAGTAAATGTTGGTTATCATTGCTATCATTATGTTCTCTGGATCATGAAACACTTGTCAAAATCATTTTGTCCTCATGCGATTATTCCATGAGACACATTATTTTTTGTTTTACTTGGCCACCCAGAAATTGTGTGCTACTTTCTTATGTTTGGGAACATCTGCATCATTTTTGTCTATGTTCCCAGGGGTAGAAGTCAGAAGTTCACTTTCCCAGACACCCTGGTAGTAAGGATAGACATGTGACTTCAGTTTCACGATACTATTCAGTTGTAAGACTCTTTAGTTATTAGTTGGATTTCATGGTGCAAAGGCCTATGCAGGCACCAGTTGCAAGTTGCTGCTCGTCTGGGCCATACAAGCAATGTCTTTAGGAGGCTATCTGTTTCTCTAGACTGTATATAATGTCCAGCTCTAAGAAATAATGGAGGGCCCTGTGTTCAGTGTCTCCCTGGCACTGCTCTCACATGGCTTAAAGGGTAGTTTTTAACTGGTAGTGGACTCTCAGTCCCTGGCCCTTTTGGAGAATGGGCAAGGTTACTTATTATGGAAAGACTATGTCCCCCAACTTCCTCATTTTCATATCTTGAAATCCTAAACCCCAGTGTCTCAAAATGTGAATGCATTTGGGATAAAAGGTCTTTAAAGGAATGATTAAGGGCGTCCTTTGGTGGCACTGGGATTAAGTCTCAGCACTGTGAAGCTATCAGCAGCCACTGCGGCATCAGTTCAGTCCCCGGGGAGGGAGCTGACCCACATGACACAGCAGACCTCTCCTGTCTCACCTACTGCTCCCCTCAGCAGTGTATTTCAGTAGATCCACCTGTTCTCCCCACTCTGTCTCTGGTGAATCCTCTCACACACAGCCCTCCCACCCCCTGGCTTACATCTCAGCTCTTGTATGCATAAATAAATAAATCTTTTTTAAAAAGGGGGGGATGATTAAGTTTAAAAAGGAGGTTACTAGGTTGGGCCCATATCCAATGTGACTGGTATTCTTATAAGAGGCATCAAGTAGGAAGCACAGAGGGAGAGTCACGTGCAGACACTGAGAAGGTAAAGGAGCCTAGGAGAAATCAGAGCTGCCCACGCCTTGATTTTGGACTTCCAGACTCTAGACTTGTGAGAAAATAGCCCCCAGTGTTTAGTTCACCCAGTATGTGGTATTTTATTGTGTAGCCCTAGTAATCAATACACTGAAAATGTTCACTGTATCTATTTCCTGCTTGAATTTGCTAAAATCACCTTGGATTCATTTGAAACTAAGAACACTGATATTGCATGGTATGTAATTATAGAAATGGTTTCCACTTCTGATGTGACTCAGTTCTTATTGGACCAACACTCAGGCAGGTTACAACTATAAAGTCTGAACAACAATAAAAAAAATAGCAAAAACTAAAAACTTTTTTTAAAAATTCCAACTACTTAAAAGCACAGGAGAGCCCAGAAGCAGGCATATGACATTTCACAGATGGGAACAGCACTGGGTTTTTCCCATTTCACAACTTCTAGCCTGCAGAGAGACCCTCATGTCTTCACCATTGGCAGCAACTAATATATTCATGGAAAGCCTTCTAATTTTTTGGCTGAGAGAACTAGAAGACCAAGTTGGAGGAAACCACAAGGACTGAGAAGTGAGGAAGAACTTTACAAATTACAGAACCAGAAGAGGGAGCCCCAAATTCTGTGCATGCACTTGGTTCACATTTCTGGCTACTTCCCAAACCACACATGTATGGGGTAGATGCTGCACAGGTAGCTAAGAATAAAGTGACTGAACTGAAATTTGAGCTGCTACCCAAGAGACATAATTTGAATCTTTTGTCTTACCAATTAACTGTGTTCTAAAACACACAGAAATCGATCCTCTTCAGAGGAATATTTTAAAAATCCAGAGTCTCTATAATGTAACATTTATAGTGTCTAGAATACATTCAAAATTATTTGATATATGAAAAAAAAAAAGAAACAAGAAAATACTCATTCTCAAGTGACAAAATAATCACCCAGATATTTGAGTCAAGAAGTAAATGAACATAAACTTGCAATGGACAAAGAGATGGTAATTTTCAATAGAAAAACTCCAATAGTAAAAGAACCAAATGGAAATTCTAGAACTGAAAAATATAACATTTGAAATAGTGACATAAACATTTGTAAGAATACAGAGCCCTACATCAGGGCATAAGGAAGGAAAGTGACAAATAAGCCAGAAAGAAAGAGAAAAATATCGAATAGTTTCACTTGTAATAGGACTATAGGGAAACCAAACAGGCGAGAGACACTGGGGGTTCGGGGGGAAGATAAGGGCACAAAATGGAGTAGAAAAGGACACAAGGGACCACAGAGATGGCTCACGAGTGAATTGGTGGTGGGTTACCCAAGGGGAATACAAAATGTAAAAGATATAAATAATAATAAAAATATATATTTTTGAAAAAAGAAGAGAAAAAAGAAAGGAAAGTGAGTAGCAACTGCCACAGAAAATGTTCTCTTTTTGGGCTATGTTGTTTGTTTCCTACACAGAGAGAGCTTCCTGACCATGACCCTCCAAAGGCTGCCAAACTTCATGAGAAGCTGAACAGGGAGACAGGAAAGGTCTGCTGAATCCATTGGAGAAATTGTCACTACAGTTGCTTTATTTTGGTATGATAGAACTTTTTTTTTTAAGTTGATATTCTACCATCACTTTGATTTCATTTAAAAAGAGAAACTTATAAGTAAAAGCAATATGTCATAATATATGATAGTCCTGCACCCAAAAGGGACAATTGTCAATCTTACATTGACAGATCATGAAGAGGGGTGTGTGGAGAGAATACGTTTGAAAAAATGCTAACACACTAGAACTACAACTCAAAATGCAATCTAATGGTGCTGCATCACATGTGATTGTTTTCTTGATACAAGTCTTTCCATTTAAGATCTTTATTTTACGTTACGCATATCTTGAGGCTTTATCTTGATTTTAATCCAATTAAAATGTGCTAATCCAGTTTCACATAGATTGTTCAGTGAAGTGAAATTTCTAAAGTCATTTCACTTAATTCAGCATATTCCAAGATAACTGAGAGTTCAACTTCTTGGACCTTTTTACCGAGGGGCCAGGAAAAAAGCAGGTGACAGCAGAATGACTCAGATGACACAAGCAGCAGGATGGGGGCTAAAGATGTTCCTCAAGGGACCTCCCTGGTGGCGAAACGGGTTAAGTGCAGCCCAGTGAAGCGATCAGCAGCCACTGCAGCACTAGTTCGATAC
This sequence comes from Scalopus aquaticus, assembly GCA_004024925.1. NCBI lineage: Eukaryota > Metazoa > Chordata > Mammalia > Eulipotyphla > Talpidae > Scalopus > Scalopus aquaticus. Next base: position 42,454 of record PVIJ01002294.1, read on the forward strand.
CCAGCAAGGGAGCTTCCCACATGGCACAGCAGATTTCTCCTGCCTCGCCCTCTGCTCCCCTCAGCAGTGTACTTCAGTGGATCTGCCTGTTCTGCTCCCCACTCTGTCTTTGGTGAACCCTCTCACCACCCCAACCTCTGGCCTACACCCCAGCTTGTATGCATAAATAAATAAATCTTTTAAAAAAAGATGTTCCTCAAACAGGGCTTTTGCACCTTTGGTCCAGTGTAACTCAGAGCCCTGGACACCAGAATAAAGCCAAAGCAGTTTGTCTCCTTGGTGATATGGATCAGCCGTAAGGAGAGATTTAGTACCCACTGATCTAGCATCCTGAAGAAATAGGACATGCAGGGTCCGACCTGAGCACCGAGATATCTGAAACACAAGCTCACATCCTGGAGTCCAGCTGGGCTTCCTTTATCTGCCTTAGGACAGCTCTTCCCAAATGCAGTTGTCATGACCCCTCCCTAGCACTTCCGTCAACCAGGGAAGAAGGACCCAGCACCAGAGAGGAGAGGAGACAAGAAGTGGCGCCACACACAGACAAAATTTGTCACAAATATTGTACCTCCATCTTATGATGAATCCACAGTCATGTTTCCTAAAACTCACTTACTCTAAGAGGCCTATGTTCCCCTTCCTATTAAGGTGATATTTAAGTCTGAATTCTTAGCTACTTTTGGAGTTTCTCATTTCTCCCTGTGCATCTCCTATGTATATAAGAGGTACACGTGTTAATAAAATTCTCTTTTTCTCTTGCTAATTTGACTTTCATTGCAGGCTTCTCAGCTAAGAACTCAGAAGGGTAGAGGAAAAAATCATTTTTCCTTCTTTACAAGAGTGATATACCTCCTAGCCAGGGCATTGCCAAAAGAAGATTTCCATCATCATCATCATTGTACAATGGGTCCCCTGGCAGTGCCAGGACACCAAGAACTCAGAAGAGGAGGTGCACAGGGTTCCAGGAGGTGGGCACACATGCTAAGAGGGATGAGAACAACAGAAGCCAGTGCAGCTACTGGATGAGCAAAACCACACCTGCTTGCCATGTCCTTTGGTGCTCTCTATCTGATGATCACTATAAAAAGGGATAAGAGCTTGGACTTGTAGAATCTCAAACTTCTTTCATAAAAAATATTGGCTGTTGTTTATAGACTGAACTTTTTTAAAGGATAAAACATTAAATCCAATAAATGAATGTAAAGCCCAACATTTTGCTGCTCTTTAGCTCTGTTCCATGTATTTATAATCAAAATGTGTTTCTGGTTGTTGCCCATGGCAACTATTGATTCTTAAAATATTATCAATATATGACTTTAACATGATGGCCTTTCATTTATCTCATTTGACCCTCGTTTTGTTCTTTTGTCAGATAACAAAAGCAAATTTGATCATTCTCCCTTTCTTTGGTGACTTACTCAGAGAAATATCTATTCAATAACTATTTATTCAATAACTATTGAATAAACTAATGAATAACTTTATTAATAGATAAGGACGAAGAAATTAAGATTCACTCCGTGTGTGTATGTGTGTGATTTGTGGCAGGTAACATGTCACAACTGACATCAAAAATAGAATCTGTTATCTAGTATCTAGCCAGAATATTTTGCCTGCAAATAATAGTCCCTCCTGAGCCTCTGTTGGCCAATCGTCTCAGCAAAGGATCAAAGTGAGCCCCAGATGTGACTAGGGTCAATTCCAAGGTGGAAGTTTCAAGCATCAAATGAAGGTGCACCTAAGTTCTTTCACAGCTCTGGGTCCTTAAGATCACATTGTATTCTGGGTAGGTCCTGTGATATAAATGAGGAGTCGGCCAGATCACCAACAGGGAAGAGAAAGGGCAAGAGAAGTCTTCACTCTGGAGAGCAGGATCTCTTGATCTTCTGGGAGATCATACTTTTAATTTTCATCAGTGCAAGACTATGTCCCAAACCAGAAGGGGTTTGCCTAATTCATCATGCTCCCTGGCCACACAATGGGACCCCTGACAAGCAGAACATTGGCGAATGAGAGAAATGGACATCATGAATGCTCATGAATTGCAAATGCTTCTTCATTAAAGGATGCTCTCTTGCTTGAGACCATCTGCTTGATATAACTGGGCCCAGGTCCTCAGGCTAGAAACATCTGCCACTTTAATAATTTTACCTCTTAATTAAAGCACAACTTAAAGGAGGCCAAACATAGACATGACCCTCAGACTTAAGCCTCACAGACTGGAGAACACATCTACCTTGGTTTGACATGAGTGGGAGCATGTAGGTGTACAGCTCGCCCAGTATATGTGTTCCCTACTGAGATAAAACAGATTTGGGCAAATAAACCTCCTTCCTCCATTGATTTTATGTATCAGTTCAAAGACTTTGTCTTCAAATTTAATTGATCTTCCACTGGTAGCGCCTCTTGACCAGTTGTCTTTGAGCTACTCTGCCCTGAGGCATCTCGGTCAAGCAGTTAATGATCTATAAATAAACACTTTTATACACTAGGGGGAGATGCTATTTAAAGGCACCCTGAGCTAATCGTGTTGTACCAAAAAGAATTCCTTTGTAATGCAAATAGTCACCCTTTAATTGATCTATTTTGTAAGTTCAGATTTTCATATCAATTTCACATGCATCATCAAAGAAACAATGTGTGGGAACACCAGTGTGGTGACACTTCTTTCCCTCTTTGGGATACACCACAGTAATGTGAAGTTAGGTCAAATTGTAAGCATGCCACAGAGATTCTAGGTAAGCATCTGTCTACCCAACCCCATAATATCTCTCTAAGAGCCTAGACTCATACATTTATTTTATTTTGTTCCTCACATAGTTGTCTTGCACTATTTAATGCAAAGAAACAGAGGTCAATTTAATCTTTCATATGCTTGCAACCCACTTACAACAAATGGCTGAAGCTTCCATTTATAGCAGCAAAAGGGAAGCAGTTATTTCTTTTCTTCTCTCCCGGTCTTAACACTTCATTTTTAGAAAGAGGTAGCAAGTGGTATTTGGGGAACAGCTGGATGTGTTCGATTGGTCCTGCTCTTTTGGACCTATCCTTCCTCAGCATTGGAATCCTCTAAAGTTCTCTGAAAATAGTTATTTGGTTTTGCAATCACAAGTCCTCCCAGATCGTTCTGAAGTCTCCTGTGCTTCAAGAAGCACCTTCAATCACAGAGTAGCCTTTCTACTCTCATTCCAAGGGACGGAGCCAAATTATCCCTTAACTTAACAACTTTCCTCTTACAAACTCTGTTTTACTATCTCCACTGGAACAGACATCTGGAACTTCCTCCCACCCAAAGAGCAGATAATATAAGACACTGTAGAAGAAAAACACAAAGTCAATAGGAAAAAAAATAAGGTTTTACAATAGCAAGTTTTCCTTTTGTAGAATCAGAAGTGAGACTGATTCTCTGGAGTAGATCAATAGAGACCAATTTAAAGTAATCAAATCATTCAAGAACATATGAATTAAAATCTGAACTTTGATATTGAGAGTTATGCTAATTTCTTTAGTTTGTATTAAACACATAAGGTTATATCTTATACACATAGGGTATCTTTCCCTCTCCTGTTGCCCTAATTAAAAAAATAAACTCCTGGTGCCTTGTAATGAGGAAAAACATTTTAGGGAATGCCTTTGTTTCCTTGGTCATGGATGCTGGGTTTGTGGGTTTTGTTTTCTAAAACATTTTCTTCAGTAGCTAAAGTAAGATTTTGTTTCACTTCTGTCATCCTTCTCCCAGCCATGTAACTTCCTAACCCCACCTCTCAGAGTTTTGCGAAGAGAATAATTAATTTCTGTTGATATTAATTTCTGTTGATATTAGATAAAGAAATGTGCACAGGTTGTGGAATGGGCAAAAAAATTTTCTACATTTATAGCAACTGGTTGGGTATAACAGTTGCTTCATTATATGTCTGACAAACTGCAAGGATGAAGCAGGGCTGGTAAGAATGAGGAAAAGAATTAACAGACTTAACTGAAAAAACTAAGGACACCAAAGACAAACTGGGCCTAATAAGAACAATGCAAACGCCTCCCACATAGGAGACACTCACTATTGCCAGGAATGTCCCTAGACACTCAGCTCTGTACATTTTGTTGTCTTGGAAAAGTTGGACAATATGCTCAAGTTACATAGTAAGTGAAAGCTGGGATTCGAATGTGGGGTACTTGATTCTGAATCCCAAGCTCTTAATCCACTGCATATACATAAACCTCACTCTGCCGTCTAGGACTATATGACTTTTAGTAGCAAGTTACATTTGTTCCTAAAATCGGTCAGTTCTAGAATGAAAACAACAAGTAATCACTATTGTCTGGCACTATGGAGATCACCACAGGACTGAATGTATGAAGTTGGGCATCCTTCTCCCCCCAACTCAGAGAAATCAAGAAATGGCTTTCATTGAATTCCCCAGTAAAAGCTTAGAATGCTCCACTCCTCCAGGAACTATCAATAGATGAGCCCCAGGCTGAAGCTTTGGTACCATCCTTACCAAGGATCAATACTCTTCACTTTACTCAACTGAAGAAGTTTCATCGAAAACAGTCTGATAGTTAAAGCTTGGAACATGATTCCAAGATGCATATGAGACACCCATTCAAAAGCTCTTAGCCTGTTGTTAATAAGCAGGTCTAGCAAAATAAGTACAGTGGGACCAACAAGCCCCTAGGACAGATAGAAGAGTTTCCAAACATTCTCAGGTGATTCATGGTCAATTACCAGGTACTAGATTGCAGATCCTGACCTCTGAGAGACTCCACCCTAGGGGAGAGATCTAGAAATAGTAATTTGGTTCGTTCCAGCCAAAAGGATGCTTGTACTTAATGCACAAGATTAGATGGAGTTGGAAAAATGTTAAAATTAATTTTAATTAAATCTTTAATCTGCAAGTTTGAACAAAGATAAAAGGAACTAAGAAGGGTCCCTCCATTCCATTACCCAAGCAGGGGCTCCCCCTGCTGGACATCTGTTTTGAAACCCAGAACCTTTTGAATTACCTATTTGGTAACAGAACAAGAAAAATACCCAAAATTTAACTTTCTAGAGTGATATCACCTGGCTACAACGGTAATGAAAACCTTCCCAATATTTTTGGTGCTAAATCACTCAATTTTTAAAATAAAAGGATATCCATCTACTTTAAAGGTGAATACATACACTCACACACACACACACACACACACACACACACACACACAAAGATGCTACAAATTTTAGGAATATTCTCACGGAGAATGTTCTGTGTTGTTGCAGTTATTCTTAATTTGGTAAAGCAATAAAACTATCCAGGCCACCCAAAGGAGGCAAAGAGCAAAGAGAATGACACTTTTTTTACTCAACACCCTGATGGAAAACCAGGAAATATTTGTAGATAATCAATTAAAATGTGTAAACTGAAATGAGTAGAATTACATTGACATACTGTTTTATAGCTACCTTTCTTCATTTTACAAAGCACTGTGATTATATTTCCACATCGATAAATATCTCCTACAATCTATAGTGGCTCTCTGGTATCCCATTTATGACTGCATTATAATTTATTGAAATAGTCCTTTATTATTTACTAGTGTTCCTAAGTTTTTATTTATACATAAATCTGAAGTGTCTATCTTGAAGCTAAATTTTAGCACATGGCCTTGATGATTCTTAGACTGAGATCCAAAATATGAATTTGTTAGGTCTTGTATGCATAAATAAATAAAATAAATCTTTTTTTTAAAAGTATGATCCAGACAGAGAGATAGTCATAAAAATTCTTTATGAAACAAATATCAGGCTATCATTAATAAGAGATTATCAGAAATCAAAGGAAGGGTTGGCGAAAAAATAATAATAATAAGCTGAATGAAAGAAGGGAAAAGCAAGGAAAATGAGTCCTAGTGAATAAAAAGATGTGAAATTGATAAATACAATATTTTAAGAAAATAAGAGCAACAAGCCTCTGCCAATGATAGAGGAGATATAATGCAAAATAAGATTAGAACTAGACCCACACAAGAAAGTGGGAGTAGAAGAAGTCAACATAACCATTAGCACAATCCCTAGGTGCCAGCTCCTAAATTACAAAGCATAGGTAGGAGCTAGACTGCAGTCTAAGGGCAAAGATATGGAAATTGAGCCCACTGTAGAATCTCAGGTCTCTTTTCTAATTCTAGTTAGCCAGTAAACAGACAGCCATCCTCCAAGATGAGCCCCTCCCAACTGAAAGAAGGCTCTATCAGTGCCATCCGGGCAAGAACTCGGAGCAGCTATTTCTCTGCCCACCTGTGCCTATGCAGGTGCTTTTCTTTACCAACTCTGTCCCTCTGCAGGGCAGCGGCCTGCCTGCCTGCCCGTGACCTGCACCATGCAGGCCTCTCTCTTAGCAAACCTGCCCCCTCAGAGGGGCAGCTCTTCCTGTCCACTTGTGTCTGTACAAGTGTCCTTTACTTCCTTGTCCTAATAAACCTGTTCTTTAAGTATAACTGAGTCTCTGTCTCGTGGAGAAACTTGTCAGGTGCCACCGAAGGGAGCTCTGATGAAACCTTCCCCAGAGTGAACCCAAGGACCTTCCTCCACTCTCAAATTCATCAACTCTAAAACAACATCACCAAGATTAAGAAAAAGAAAACACAAATATGCAAAATCAGACACAAGAAAGCTGATGCAATGTGTTTAAAATAATTATTAGAAGTCTGTATAATTTCATGAAATTGAATTTGAAAATCAGAAGAAAATATATCATTTCCAAAAAATACAAATTATCACAATAAATTAAGAGCTACAATGCTTAAAAAGATGAAAATCATAGAAAAGAAATTTGAGGTTACCAGAATGTTATCTTATAATTGATAAGATTTCTATGCCAGAAGGAAATTTCCCCTGCTACATTCTATCACACCTTGAAAAAACCAATAATATCTATATTATATAGTAAGTCCCTTACATACACATTTAAAAATAGAATCGTCTCCATTTATGTGACAGCCCTAACCTAGCTGGAAGAGTAAAACCTACAAAAGAGAGCACACCAAAAACTTAAAAATCAGTATAATTTATAAATATAAACACCAAAAAGGTCTTAATAAAATGCTAGCAAAAATAATCCAATAATATGGCAAAAGAAAAATGCCCCATAAAAAGGTAGTCTTTATCTCATTAACAATATTTCATGATTCAATATTAAGAAAAATATTGATAGGTTTCTCCAGAGTGATTGGTTAACAGAAAAAATTAAGCCTTCTTGATAAAGACTGAAAAAAAAATTGACAGCATTTAAATAAATATTTAAACAAATTCTTGATTCAAATTTCTTCTGAAAATCAAGAAATTCCTCCTGAGAATCAATAAACGAGTTAATTTTAAATAACTTAAATATTAGTACCAATATGCCCAATTAATTCAGAAAAAAATGATGTCTACTCTCACAGCTATTATTTGGCATGTTCTGGAAGTTCTAGATTATCAATGAGGCAATTTAAAAAATAACTATAGGATAGGAAGAAGAGGCATAATATCTTTTCTTTTTTCCATTTTTGCCTAGGCTGTCATAACAGACATGTCCATTAAATGGGGAGGTACCGTGGTCCCCACCCCACTTAATGAGGGGATGAATTGAGTGGCCAGATGAAGCTATAAAACACCGAAAGCAGGTGGGCTCAGGGGGATACAGATGTGAGAGACATGTGGAAGGAAGGGCTCGCTTGCTTCTCAGCTTTGGGCTTGTATCGAGGATTTGGGGCACATGAAAGGAGACACGTGGAGGAGACAAGCAGACACTTGGAAGAGAGTGTGAGTGAGAGACCTCTTGGGCGGCTGACGATGGCAGCCTTTGTCTTGATTTGTACTTTAATTTTGCTCCTTTTATCCCAGACTTGCCTGGACTCTTTCACCCCTTCCCTGTGGTTCCCCACTGGAAGGTGCCTTAGCCTTGCGGGGAGCTTTTGGCCTCAATGGCCCTGCTTTAGGCTGAACATTTACCCAGAAGGACATGGGTAACTTTGGGTTTTACTGGGAAATTATTATCCTTCTCTTCCCACTCACACACTAATCCTTTTAAAATTCTTTCCCATTAAGTCTGTTTTGTCTTTGTGCACATGGAAGTCCAGACCCCTCTAGGGAGTGCAAGCTGGGGATCCCTGGGTACCCCTCAGTTTGCTCTCTAACACTGTGATTATTTCTGTGAAAAGCCAAGATAATCAGTTGGAGAAATAGTCAAAACCATCCAAGACAATTCAATGAGGAAAACAAGTGTAAACCTGGTTTAGAAAAATTAATAACCAACAATACCATACAACGGCCAGAATCGATTCACAAAAGCCATAAAGCATGTAAACGCTCAGAATAAAATGTAATATAAAAGTATACGACCTAGATAGGGAAAGCAAAAACGTTACAAAAGTGAAAATGAAGAGCTGAATAATTGGAGCTTATTTGTACTGTGTCTGCTTGGAAATATATCCATTTTCTCCCAATTAACTCATAAATTTATAAAGTTAGTATGAAGTCTTTCAAAATAAATACTGAATCTTTGTTTTAAAGTCAAAGGGTTTTTAGTAAAATCACTTATAAAAGCCAGTTCTTCTGACTGAGAAGTACTAGAAGATTTGTATAAAAAACCAAAACATACCTCAACAGATACCGAGGATACCTGGACGCGAGGAGCCAGCAGATGAAAGAGAATGAATGCTCTTGAGGTAAACACAGCCCGCCCTTACAGCCCCTCCCTCCTAGGCTCAGGTGTGCATACTTGCACACGCGCACACCCCCATGCTCAGGTGTCCACAGTCAGACACGCATGCCCACACCCACTTGCCCTCTATGTTAACAAGATCAAGGCCACAGGTGATAGCCACAGAGGTCACCAGTATAAAAGCCTGACCAACTTCACTTACCCTACAGAGCAGAAAATCTAAGCAATTTGAGTTGAATTACTAAGATGTGAAGAGTACTGGGTCCTGGAGGGAAGAGAAAGGCACCGAGGCAAACCTAAGTGCTACCATCACCCTTCAATGAATTTGACACTTTAAAAGGGCACCCTCTAAAACCTGAACGCACAGGCAAAAGCAGAGTTTTCTAATCAAAAGCTCCATTCCTAAGATGGAAATATGATGATTCCTAAGATGGAAATATTTCTCAGAAGAGTTCAAGGTTGAAAATCAACATCATCAAAACAATCCCAAGGGAAAACAAAAGATTCTGTTAGTGAGGAAATACATGTCAAGTGTTCTTCTCCAAAATCCCATTTTGCTTTCTGATTGCTCAGAAGGAATAAAAATCTTGCTGCTTTAAAAAAAAATTAATAACCCAAATCAAAAATAAACAAATAAATAAAAAGAGTATTACTTTTTAAACTGAAATAAGACTTGAGGAATTAGGAACGCCTGGAGCACATAGCCGTCTCTTGACTTTTTAAACAGCTTTATTGAGATAGAATTCCCAGTGTACAACTGACCCATTTAAATTATGCAATCTTGGTTTTTAGTGTAATCACATCTGTACAAAGATGTGCAACCATCACTGTCAATTTTAGAACATTTCATCACCGCAAAAGGAAATATTGTACTCATTAGTTTTTCCAAGTCTTAATCCCATCCTCTCCCTCTGCACCACCTCCCCTCTTCCCCCACCTCCATTCTCCTCCTACCTTAAACAACCCCAATCTACTTTCTGTCTCAATAGATTACCTTGTTCTGGACTTTCAAAGAAATTGAACATTATAACGATTCTGTAATTCTTTTATAGCCTTTTGTGACTGGTCTTTCATTTAGTGTCAGGTTTTCGAGTTTCATCCACATTGTAGCATGCTCTTTTAATGGACAAACATTCTAGGATATTGCATTTTGTTTATCCATTCCTCTGCTGATGGACATTTGGGTTGTTTCAACCTTTTGCTCATTATGAATAATGCTGCTCTAAACATCCCTTTGCAAGTTTCTGCAAGAACATAGATGCTCATGGCTTTTGGGTATTGTAGAGGCAGGATGGCACTGGGAGCGCAGGTTGTCTTTGGAGCTGCACAGATGGGTCAAAAAGAGGAAGGGAGAAGTTCTGGAGCCTTAGGTGGCTTTTTAGTCTTTTACTGGTATTTCGTAGAGAGGCAACCAGGTACAGGGCAGGCAATGGGGCCGGGGGACCGGGAGGCTGGCTGGCCTCCCAGACCCTGGCAAATCTTCACCTTCTCGGGCTCTCTGGTGGCGTCTTACAGACTCTCTGCTGCACCCCAAAAGGAAGGTCCTCTGCTTCTCCTCTGTCTCTGCTGTTTCCACTGCTGCTGCTGCTGCCTATCCAATTGCAAATACAGACTTTGGATATTTTATTAAAGCCTGGATTTGGATGGCAGGGCAATATTTTATTGCCAGCCCCAACAGGGGTGGACCCAGGGCAGACTGTGGACTGGGAGTGGCCCTGGACCGTGAAGGCTCCACACATGCGCTGGGCAGCTCTGATAGCCCCTTGGGGTTGTGGCCTGGAGGCTGACTGGCAGGTAACACCATGGGTGACTGCACAGTGGCCACCATGGGTGCATGTACCCACCCTGGGATGGCAGACCAGGAAGCAATTTTAAAAGGAACATTTGTTTTAACGTTATGGCCCATTATGAGCTCACCACTCTCACTGCATGTAGAGCCTTCTAATGCCTCTTCACTGGCAAAGCGAGTGTAGTACTCGCGACCTGGGAGGCCACTGATGCCAGCTACAATATTATCTTCAGACAGAAAATTGGCATGCATTTTACCAGATGGGAGGGATCTCCCATTGCTGGTGCCAATAACTTCTTTATCATTTCGCCCATAGGAGGAATTGGGCTTAGTTATATTGTGCTATAGTCTTGTTGTTTCTTTTTTTGTTGTATTCAGTTTTGTTGTATTTTTTAAGTTTGTTTGGCGAAAAAACGCTGAGGGGGTGGACTGTAGGGTAACGAGAAAATTATCAGGTTTTTTTCTGCCCTCCCCTCAATAGATTTCTGCAGGCCTACGTGCATGCCCAATGGCGGGCACCTGGAGTGAGGTGTGGGCCTGCATGAATGGGCACACCTGAGCCAAGACTGAGGTATAAAGCGGCAGCAGCAGAGAAGGGTGGTGTGGCGTGGCAGGCGTGGAGGTTTGTGGAGGTGTGGTGTAGAGTACGGTACATTTCGGCAAAGTACAGTGGAATACAGTGAACAACATCATGAAAACGACGAACAAAACAAGTCTGCTAGGACTAATGATGAACCTGCTTGGATTGGATTAGGATGGTTGCACAACAGGTATATTCCTAGAACAGAAATCTCTGAGTCCTGTAGTAGCTCTCTGTTCAATCCTTTGAGGAACTTACAGAACATTTCCAAAGTAGTTGCACCATTTACACTCCCACCAACAAGGATTCCAATTTCTCCACATCTTCAACATTGTATTATGAGAATTTTTAATTTCGCTAACCTTGCAAGCATGAATTGGCATCTCATTATGGTCTTGATTTGCATCTCTGATGACGAATGGTATTGAGTATCTTTTCAGGTGCTCAGTGTAAATTGTAAAAATTATATTAACGGATGTAGATATGTGGGCTTTGCTTTTTTTTCCCAGAAGACATCCAGTATTATATCTTAAAGCTACCTTTGGCAAGAGTCTATGAGTAGGTTAAAAAAATAGAGGTTTTTGTTTTATTATTCCTTAAGATACATAAGGATATTTTGATCCTTGATATATGCTGCTTTTTTTTTAATGCCAAAGGATTATCTGGGCAGAGAAATTATTGGGGTTAATTTTAGTTTTCTTCTTTGTTCTTGTCTGTATTAAGTGTTGATTAAATGTTAAAAATACATGAAATAAAAGTGCATGTTTTTAAAATACAAGCTTGTGAAGTGAAATTCCTGGTCATCTTAATCACCTGTATCTCAGGTGCATCTCATGGTCTTTGTTGCCACCTTAACCAAAAGCAGAGTAATCTGGTCACCACTGCAAACCTCAGAAGGGAGATCTTTCCTCACAGATGGAAAAGGAGTGTGAGGTCCCTGAAGACCATTGCATTTCAGGCCCTTGCTACTCAAAGTGTGCCCCAGGTCCAGCAGCATTAGCAGCACTCAAGCTCTGTTTGGAGATGCAGAACCTCAGGACATACCCCAATCCTACTGAATCAGAATCTGTGATTTACCAGATTCCCAGGTGATTCATTAACACATTAAAATCTGAGAAGCACGGGACTAGCTCAGGGTTGTTACCCTGACATCTCAGACTGCACCCTGTAATCACAGACCCACCTATCAAGCAGCTGGTCCCACCAGACACAAGGAATTCAAATTGCCTGGGCCAGTCCCTGCATGGGAGGTTCTATTTGTGCAGCCTGGTATTGAAAATTCCCCAGAATAATCAATATCTCCTTCTAATACATCGCTATCAAAACCTTTGTGATAAGCACCAATAGTGCTTTCCTATCTACCAATCATCGTGCTAATCATTTGCACATTATCTCCTTTTATTCTCATCAATCCCAGAAACTTGGTATTGGCATCTTCAACTTATAGGTGAGGGAACAATGTTAGAGTTTAAGTAGCCTGTCCAGCCTTGTCCAGCTGGTAAGGGCAGGAGGGCAGGCTCAACCCTAGGCTGCCTGATGCCTGTGCTCTTCATTATAATGTGGTCACCTGTTTGCTTGTGCTTCTCACTCAAATGTAACCTTTTGAGACTGAGAATAGTATCATTTCTTTTCTTGATCTCTTGGGGTCAGTTGAACACTATTGAATACATCATTAGCTCGATGTATTTGAGCACATTCAAGGCACAATAAAAGGGTGATTTTATAAAATAAAAATTTACATTAGTGAGATACACCCCAACAGTCGAGCTGAATGACATGGTCAGCCCTTCTCCTCCCTCGGGATGGTGTTAGGAGCTCAGCTGGTGCCAACTAATTTTTATTTGAAAAATCTGAACTCAAGATACCACCATGCAGACTTTTTACCAGGTCATACCCCCCCTCCTTCTAAAGGATACAGAGTTGTGTTGCTTGTGCCAACATTCCCGTATATTAGGTGAGCAAGTGACATGCTTCAGTGGTGCCCGTGTGGATCATCAGAGGACAGAGCACAAAGGAGGGCTGAGTTAAAAAAAAAAAAAAAAAAAACCTCCCATTTTTCAAAGTGCATTTACAGCTTCCATTTCAGTTGCAAACCCTGGTTCTCTCCAATTAGCAAACATTTGCCCCAAGTTTCTGGAAGGTGTAATGTGCTCCATGTAACCTGTAAAAAGGCTATAATTTTGGTTCCTCGATACCAAACTGCAGCCCTGATCATCAGCTCAATCTGGCTCTCCATGCACACCTCACAGGCACACCAGGTCTCCACAAAAACCAAAGTGAGATCAGTGAGTTACTCTGATGTTTATTTTAATGCATCTTAGTCCACACAGTTGGTATAAAATGAGAAAAAGCGAAGCAAAAAATAAAAGGTCTGGAGTCTTAGCATCAAAAAGGCACCGTATATACATCTACAGTTTGGTGGCCAATACAAGTCATTGCCAGACAGTCCTTGGAGGCAGAGAACAGTCTAGACTCAGCTGGGTGAGTAGCTGAGTGAGCCCAGGGAACGCACCGTCCCACGGGCAGAGACTTGTCCTGACACTCCGACCGTAAGAGAAATGTGGGAGTGATAAAGGCTGTTTATTATTTATCTCTTATAGTAATACTAACAGCCTAGCTAGGCACAAAAGCGGTTATAAACCATTTATATTACATAGAATTATTCAGGTCTCCACTCTATGTTGTAAAATTGTTAATTGAATTTCCAGTGAGTAGTTTAGCTGATTAGTGATAATAAGGAATGGTAGATATTTAGCACCATTTCATAGGTTTGTTCTCACCGATTTCTCATTGAGACGCGTGACCGGGACTCCCGCCCTCAAGGGCAGCGTCGCGCAGCCGCGCAGGACTTTTTGCCGAGGTCTCCAGTTGGGGCCGCGCGCAGTGGGCTTCACGCGGAGGTGTGGGCAGCGCGTGTCTCAGGGTGATGCGCTGGTCACCCAGGAAGAAAAGGCTTTGGCCATTCAGGGCTTCTACCCACACTTTGGTTTTCTAAATGAGGTGGCGTGGGAGGGAGGTATCTTCTTTCAGATGCAAGGGGAGGGGCAAGATGGAGTTATTTTATTTCTGGGCCAAACAAACAAACAAACAAAAAAAAACATGAAAAACAAAATAAAGATACTGAGCTTGATTACACGGTTAGGATGTAAAGTTCCTTAGCTACTTTACGGTTCAACACAAGGCTGATGGTCAACATAAAAAGCAAACAATACTATGTACATATATGTAAAAAGTGTTATAAATAGGTTTTATAAACCGTAGATATTATATACATCTTCAATCAGCACTAGCCCCCACCCCCACCCCGCCCAGTTTGGTTTGGTTTGAGTTTGGGATTTTTGGCTAGCTCTTTTTTATTCTTCAGGTTTCTGGTTTCTTGCCTCCCTTCCCTGCGCATGCTCAGAGCCTCAGACCCACTGTCTGGGCGCCTCATTCGCGCTTCCGCAAGATCACATAGATGATGCCGCTGAGAAGGGCCAGGGGGAAGGACACCCAGCTCAGGATGTAGGCGAAGCCATAGGAATTGCCAGAGGTGACATGCCAGTCTGTGTGCTTCACCGTGTAGATAGACGCAGCGCTCATCACGCACAGACCTGGGGAAGGAGAGGAACAAGGTGAGTGAGGGAGTGGTCCACAGGGGAGGCCTCTGCACCACTGCAAGTCAGATTCCACCAACACAGGCTGGAGCCCCTGTCCCACCTCTTCCTGTTCACACCACCCTCCCACACACTGCAGGCAGCTGCTGCCCTTTCTTAGAGAGAAGCAAGTGTGGGCTGCAGGGAGGTCAAACACTGTGCAAGGAGAACCTGAAGTCAGACTCCAGGAGGAATCTGATGCCAGGTCCAGAATTAAGAAGAGGCTCAAAGAACAGCAACAGGAAGCCATGGGTCTCCACTTCTCATACACAAACCACAGAGCATCATTTCTGCCACATTTCACTTTGTCTGTGACCAATTCCAAGGGGGTACAGTGAGAATTCAGGTTGCAAGATAAACCACTCTTTCTAGGGTAGTTGGGCTTGGGAGCCCCTGGAAACCTGTGAGTCACCCTATAAATGGGTGGCGGCATTATCTGAAACCAACGAGCATTGAATGATAAATTAGCTTCCATCCAGAACACAGTTCCATCCAGACCTCACGCTCATCGCCTGAGCAGCAGTGAAGGAGCAGGGGCTGTTTGTGGGCACTGCTAGGCAGAAAAAGGAATGTATGGAGAGCACAAAGAAGTGTGGGAGAGAGCAAGGAGGAAGGGAGGGTATGAGTGGGAAACAGAGGGAGGGGACTATAGAAGCAACCTCCATTCTACCTGGTCCTTTTTAATACTCTGGGTGCCCCAAGGTTAGGTCTCAAGTCCCAAAAGGGCTAAAGGATATCAGAACCTAGATAGGCCAGGCTACCTCTTGTTCTCTAGTGTAACCCTGTGGTGTGGGAATTAGAAGAAAAGCTCCCACCTGGGGTCTTATGAGGCAGGCAAGTGATGGTCCATGCCCAGGATGACAGCACCCTCAGCAGGGAGGGGTCCAGTTATATCAGCGCCTGCCTGGAGCTGCACAAAGCCTGCTCTGTCCCCTCCTGAAGACAGGGTCTTTGAGAGGCTCTGAGCGACTCTATTATAATTCCACATGCCATGTGGGATTCCTGAGGACATTCCTCCCAGTGCCCTGGGCCACCTACATCTAGCCTCATTGCTATTTGGACTGCCATTCCACTGGACACTGCAACTTTGTTTGACCAAAGTACAGAAGTGGGAATATGTCACATTCACCGCCCTGATAAGATTGTCCTTCTTCCAGTCAGAGGAGCAAACTCCCACTCCACTGCCCCCCATTGAGAAAGCCACACAGACTCTTGGAACTACGTGGGAGTCAGGCTCAGGACCTGCTGCCTACAGAAAGTTCAGGAGCTAGTGAAGACATGTGAAGCTAATGAAGATGTCAGGAGGGAAGCCATTAGCTGGTGAGTTGTCCCTTGAGGAAAACAGCAGTTTTGATCTGCTGGGAACACACTGTGACCCTCCATTGTCTTCCCCTAAAGCTCCATGGTTCATCTCTCCAAAGGGCTAATTCTTGTCTTTAAGAAAGACTGCAGTTGTCATGTAGGTGACCTCTGCCCTCCCTGAATAGGGTAGCGCTATAAAAAGAGCATTATCGGGAAGACAATGCCTGAGGCATGGCCAGGGCTTTCAGACGGGGTGGGTGTCGAACCAGCACTGGCATGAAAAATGCCATGGTAACCACGCAGACCCCCTATGCCCAGGTGCTGCTGGCAACGAGAAGACACTCTGAGACCACAGGGGACAGAGACGTAAGATACACAAAGTGTGATGACTGACTACATGACTCAATTTCTATGATATTCACCCTTGTAGAACCTCAGAAGTGAATAAACGTAAGCTTCACTTCAGTGAGCACAGTTTGGATCACAAATACAAAGCCAAAAAGAGAATACACGCTTTGTGATCATTGTTGCCAGGAGGCTGATGTTTTAGGGACTATGTTATCACAAGACTGCCTGTATGTAAAGCAACAGACATGCCCTGGGATATAAAAAAGAATGACTCTGCCTGGCAGCCTCTGTCTCTAAGAGTCAAACATTCCCTCCCACAAGTGGGTTGTGACTCACTTTCTCAGCAATCAGTAGGTAGAGAGGCATTATGCAGGTCCCCCAAGGTGCAGGTAAGTGAGGCTGCGGACACTGGGGCACCCTGACTTCCCCACATATGCACAGCCTGTGCTTTGGCAGTGGTGGGCACTCCCTACCCTGGGAGGGCAGGTCAGCTTTGAGTGGAAGGACACTGACCCTGTCCAGACAACATGGATGCTCTGGCCATTCAAGAGTTCTCAAGAGTTGTCCTCCCCGGTGGCACAGCGGTTAAGCGCTGCGCTGTGGAGCTGTCGGCGGCAGCGACGCCAGTTCGACACCCGGCCAGGGAGATTCCCACATGGCGCGGCAGACCTCTCCTGCCTCGCCCACTGCTCCCCTCAGCAGTGTTTTCCGTGGATCTGCCTGTTCTGCTCCCCACTCTGCCCCGCCGCCCCACACCTCTGGTCTGTACCCCAGCTTGTATGCATAAAATAAATAAACCTTTAAAAAAAAAAAGAGTTCTCAAGAGTTTCCACCTGTCACCGGATGGCTGGGGTGGGTCTGCAATAACTCCCTGAAAAGTCTCCCTAAACTCTCTTGAAAGCAGAGGAGGCCTCAGGTCCCCTTTAAGAGTGTTAGCAATAGCAGATGAGTGATTAGAATCCAGAACCTTTGGAAGGGGTAACTGAGGGACAACTGCAAAGGAAGGAATTCTCTAAATTTCCTTGTGTCCACTGTATTTGGTTCAGTAAACATGAGTGCCTATTGTGTGCAGGCAGTGTTCTGGGGGCTCACAACCCCAAGATAAATGAGTCATGGCCGCTACCTTCAAGGGGTGAGTGTCACCCAGAAAGAGACATGTTAGTAGGATTCCAACATCCCAGCATCATATGATGTGACCTCAAGAGAGGGAGACGATACACACCAAATGCCCTGAGAGCACAGTTGGATGCTGGACCAAAGTGGGGGCTTGAAGAAGTCTGACAAGGAGATGGTGCTGGACCAGGGTCCCAAGGATGGGTGAGAAGCAGCTAGATGGAGACCCAGAAGAAAGAAGAACGTGAGCAAAGCCAGGAAGCTGTTGTCAGCACCAGCAGGTCACCGTGAATCTCAGCTGACAGATGGCAGGTCGATGAGCCTGGACAGCTCACAGGGGCCGCCCCAGCACGCTAAGGAAGCTCAGTGGGCGGCCTGCCTTAGCAGAAGACGTGTGTTTTATAAAGGCCACTCCCGCAGCAGGGTGGGGGTGAAATATGGGCCAGGAAGGTGCATGAGCTGGTTTTGCAAAGTTGAAAGGGTGTTTGTGAATCAAGGAAAAGAAATGGGCACATTACCCGTGTGGGCTGCCACCCAGGGCCAAGACGGAGAGGTGCCTCCAGCGCGCCTGCCTGGTGGGTGAACGCAGGTAAGTGGGGGAGTAAGGATGCTCTGGAAGCTGAGGGAGGAAACAGCTTCAAGGAGCAAGTAGCCCACATTATTGAAAGGAGTGGAGTGATTCAGCAAATGACTTAAAGTATACATCAGTGACCTTTGCCAAAGTGGTTCATTTGAGAGCCTGGATTGGGAGCAGAGTGAAGTCGCTAGAAAGTGAAGGTCAAGTAGGAACACAAAGATGGTCAGTGGAAGGTTTGCTGAGTGATCGCCTTTGTCTCTCTGCACTTGGGCCTGAGGGCAACAAGGTGGGGCAGGAAAAGGCAAGAAGGGCTGTTACTCTGAAAGCACTGGGCTCTCTGTGCGACCAACACAAACTGTTCTCTGTGCTAATGGCCCGGTTTCCATTTCCAGCCTCCAAGTGACCCCTGCTGCCTAGAAAGCCCCCACAGCAGCCCCAGAATCTGCTCTGTAGCATCAGCCATGATTCCCCCATCACCACTGAGGCCGTCTCTGAGCTACCCAGAACAGGGAGCAGGCTGTGCGTTACTCATCCCCCGAAGTCCTTTACTCCAAATTCTCTGTACCTCTGTGGATCCAAGATAGAAGCAAACAAACAGAAAAACTGAAACTCAGGAGTCTCCTACCATCTTTTCTTTTCAATCACAAGTAGTAACAATATGTGATCCATGTTTGGGTCTGCCCAGGAGCACAGCTGTGCAGTCATCCCACGCTCGGTGCTCAGGCCTTCTCTGTGCCAGGCCAGGAGCTCGCGGCCAGGGGTCAGTGATGCAGTGAATTAAAACAGGCAACTCTTGCCTTCAGGTCTGTCTCTAAGTGAATTTCTTGAGGTGTTCCCATCCACTGTAGCCTGCCCCAGCAGAGCAAGGGCAAGGATAACTAGTGTCTAGGAAGAGATGGCCCAGGTTCTGAAAATAAGAATGACTCCAGAATCCAGATACATGATCAGGAGGGCCCTTCTCTAAGAAGGGGTTCAGAGGAATATATGGGTCATGAGTGGGATTAGCCATCAGGGTGGGGGTGGGGGAAATGTTCTAGAATAGCTTAGAATGACCTTCAGGGCAGTTTAATGGCTACACCAGTGGTTAACAGCCCCGGGTGAGCATTAGAGTCACCCCAGGAATGGTCCTACCCAAGAGCCTTTAACTGAGACTCTTTAGGGGCAAGGCCTAGGCACTGACATTTTTTAAAAAGGTGTTTCGATCTAAGCTCAAAGAGCACTGAACCAGAGGAAGGTGCCTCTCAACACACCTTCCTGAAGCAGCCAACCTAAGCATGTAATCAAGGAAGAATGGTGCTTAGCAGTGACACTTGAGGCTTTTTATGAAACGCCTCATAAGGCGTTTGAAGGGATGACACAGCAAGCCAGGAGGATCTGAGACTGCAGAGCTCGCTGTCATCTGGAAAAGGCAGAGACAGCTAAATCTGCCGTCAGCCCCAGAGACACACGCTCCCTCCCGCCTTGCCTGCATGGACATGTATGATCTGCAGACACAGCTGGGCCCTCCAGAGGGCAGCCGTGCCGAGGGCCCAGCCTTGGGAGACCCAGCAGATACTGGAGGCAGCCACTTGAGATGTTCTAGTCCTTTGACAATGACTGCGCCGTGTGGGCCCTAGCCGCTCTAGCACACACTCCGGGAGATTTTACACCTGGTGGTTGTGGTTCTGCTTTCATCTTCCTTCTCCCCCTTGCTCCCTCTCTCCTTTCCTGTCTGCCTTTTGGCTTCTGTTTGATTGTGTTTTAGCTTTTCCGCTTTGTGTCTTGATGTTTAGCTGTAACTTCTCAGGTCATCACCGTTTCACATCTCCAATAACTCTTCCCTCATTCATGTTCTCTCTAGCTACTGGTTTCTTAACAGGTTGTGAGCTGGGAAGCACACATCGCAAAGGTGACTTAGGATTATCAGGTATTAAGAGTAAGGAAATCTCTCAGTGCCATCGCTAACTTAACCGCTCTCCACTCTGGTAAATATTTTATGAAAGTACAAGTTTAAATGCAACATTCTAAGGGCCCGACAGTCCTGGAAGACTAATAGGATCATTTGGATTGGAGCTAGGACATTTCAGGATTTATAAATTATACTTGCTATTTTACGTCAACATTTCTAATTCAAGATAACATTCTATTCCAATACAAACCAATAAACTGACAACTAAAAGTCTCATGAGAGATAAGCAGCTAATCTGATGGGGGACAAAGGAAGAACAGATCATGTGCTTTGACATTCAGCAGTTTGATAGCTGAGTCCCAAAGGCTTGTATCGAGTTGGGAGGAGAATCAAAACAGTGAAGCGAGTTTGGATGAGTAAATAAACTTGGGAAGAGACCTAAGAGTTTGGGCCGCATGGAAATACTTGAACTCACAGTGCAGTGACAGCATATGACCTAGTGATTCTCATTTCTGGCCTTTGGGTTTTGACCAAAAATGGAGTTTCTTAAAAGACAAAGAATTTAAAGCTGAAACTTATCAGTGGGATAAAGTTGAAGGTGCTGTCTGCTCTGAGAAGCTCCTTCAACATCAACATAGCTTTGTGCAGTGCAGTATTTTTAGTGTGGCTCCTTCTGATGCTGGAGGCTCTTACTTATCACAGGCACTTGGGAACTTAGGAATTAACAAATGGCATGAATCTGCTCTGATCTGCCACTGTAAATCAGATTCAAGGAAAGATAATAGAAAAAAAAAAAACAAAACAGTTTCTGCCTTGGATTTTGTCTCCCTAAAAATGCTGTATTCTGTATTCCTAAATAAAAGGAGGGACTCACTATATGAATATAGTCCATGTGGTATGAGAGCGAGTGTAAGCATCGATCACCCTTGCAGAAGCCAGGAATCATTTATCCTTTCTATTGATCAGTGAAGCAACAGGCTTGTTCAGATCAAATATAAATATTTTACAAAATTTCTGGTTCCTAAGTCTGTATTACTTTATCATGAGGATACATCTATTGATGCATTGATACAAAGATTATGATCATTATTTGATACTAACTGTAAATGGTGAGTCAAAATAGAAATCCCAGAACACATTCTAGTTTTATATATTACTTCTAGAAATGGAGTGGATAATGATAACGACTTCTAACATACCTAGAAATAGCATCTCAATATGTAATCAGAAATTTAACAAAGCTGGCACCAACACAGGGGCTTGGCTTGGTCTAATAAAAATTTAAAAGTAGCAAAGTACTTTTTGGTTTTGAAATTCCCAAGCTGGGAATATTGAAATGCTGTATGTGTTTCTTGAGAAATCATCCTCCAGTTTGCTCCATTTTCTAGGAAAGGGTAACTCTGGCTTCCAGAAAAGGTCCCCAACATGCAGCCACTGACTGTATTTTGCCATCCAGCCCTGCATGATCCATTCTATCTACCCATCCACCTAACCCAGTGAGGACATGTGGGCTCTTCAACCCTCCAGTGATTGGTTCTGAGCACAGGGTGGTGAATGAGGATCATGGATATTCTGACAACTAACTTAAACAAGAGATGCTGGACTCTGCCTACTCAGGAAGACAATCTAGACCATAAAACAGTACCCAGATGTCCTCTGGTATATAGGACTCTGTAAGTTGCTAATCTGGACTATAGACTCCACCACTCCACCTGTCTCTTTCTTTTCTCAAGAGCCCTGCAGTCAGTCAACTGAAGGATAAGATTCAATGAAGTAAGACTCTGGCCAGATCTAGAAACAAATTTGGAAGCTGTCACCCTCTGGAATAGAGGACTCTCTACAAGAAGGGAACGTGAAGGCAGAGTAAGGAGGAGATGAAGGAGACACTCGTGTGTTGTCATGACCTGGTGTTTGAAAATGATGACATGTTAAACAGAGGTGCCAGGGAAGACACCAGAGGATGACAACAGTAAATCAAAGTCCAGTAGAATCCAGAAGCTGGAAGTGGGGAGTAAGGATTTGTCGGTGTGGCTTCACCACTGGTTAGAGATGGGAGACACACAGCAAAGAACAACTGTGGGCAGCCCCCAGTAGGTTTAATTCCTATGTGGAAGCAGGGCTGGTTCCTTGCAGCATAATATAATCTACGGGATCCTGCCTTTGATGGACTAATAGGCTCAGCAATTCTGCTGATAATGTGTCCTCATGAAGCTTCATTGGTGGTGAGAAGAGTCTAGTTTGGTTGTGGACCTTCCTTCCAGAGTTTCTAAGTCCTGAGTCCTGTTTCCCATGTACTTTATTGCATGGCTAAGTAGAAAGTCCTCACATTCTAAGGTACATGCACACACACACATGCACACACCTGTGCTTTCTGAAAAACATCCAGTGGGTAGACTCACAAATATCAGTCACTCTGGGACCACATCCATCTACTAACAGATCATTGTACAACCTTGAATAGGCCTATCTCCACGTGGACCTTATCATCTCCAACTTACCAGCAAGGATTTGGAAGACTCCCGTGATGTAAAACCGGCCTCCCTTGGTGAGGGTGAAGAGCTGGCAGAAGAACAGGAACAGGGACAGAACGCTGAAGATGATGGACAGGATCATGGTGGCCTGGACAGACTGCAGCCATTCTGGAAGGTGGCCAGAGACATGAGGTTAATAAAGCTGAGCACAGAGGGGAGAGGGCCCTGCAAAAGGAACGTGGGGCTTGCTGCATAAAAACCCCTAAAAGCCACAGTCTTCCCAGGAGAAAAAGCCTTCTTGTGAGCAGACAATTCGTTTTTGCATTCTTAAGTCATTCTTTATTTCCTCGTTTCTTTTAGAGGGGGAAAAAGAAAAAACAACTAACATACGTTTAACTATGCACATTTTTTAAAAAGGCTGTAAGAAATTAGGTCACCCCCACCACTAAGAGTGCCCTTGTGGGTTTTTGAAGGGCTTATTGGGACCCCTCCATTCTGAGAACAGTATAAAACCACTGTTTGCAACATCAGCATCCCCCAAAATATATAGAACTGGTGGGGACAGCTGGGAAGAAAAAGATAGTGTTGGAGCCAAAACTAATTTTGTAGGAAATCGTAAGAAAGATGAAGAAAAACATGCTGTATATAACTACGAAAATCCATTTGCTCAGTCAAGCTGGCTCTTCCCTGGTCCGTGTCAGTCACAGTCACAACTCGTATTCGGTCAGATCACCAGATAGGATTATGGCTTATACTTCCGCAGCTTTGCAGAACTTCTAACCTTAGATCAAATCTGCAAGCTTTCAAATGAAATTCAGGCAAGGAAGAATCTGCAGTTCACCATCTACTGGAAATTAACATTATTCCAGGAAGGAAAGGAGACAAGGAAACAAGCTGGATTCGGTACGATTCAGGAAAACCTAGGGTGCCCCCCACTCCAAAAGAGCTGCATTGACCTTGCCACCTGTCACCTGGGGCCACAGAACACAGGACAGGTCCTGCTCCTCTCTGCTCAGTAACTGACTAATGTGAAATGGCTTTGAAAAATAGACATCAGTGCTTACCACAGTACTCAAAGCTATGAAATCCGAATGGCTTATAAATCAGTAACTAAATAAGATCAACCTGGTTTGAGTTACAAGTAGCTCACAGTGACTTTTAAGGATGCTCATTAGATTAACTGTTAGTACTGAGTTTCACATAAGATTTTTCCCGACACAGACCAGCAGCACGTTGGAGTTGAAAGACATGTGAGAGATCAAGTAGCCCAGCTCTTTATACTAACGGGAATTTCCGGAGAGGTTTTGATGAGCCCAACTGGCACAACCAAACCTGGGAGGTCCTTGATTCCAGCCTCTGTTTCCACTATGACAGAACAGATGCTGCTTTTATTTTTTCAATTTTCTTGTCAATTAAGGTAAGAAAATGATGTTTAATGGGTTGTGAGTCATCCTGCCTTTATTTTTATATGTCCCTAATTAAATCTGTATTTATCCAGGGCAGTGATTCTTCAGGGAAGCAGTGGGCAATAAAGTTAATGCTGCCATAATATTATTATTATTTTTAAGCTAACCAATTATCCAGCATAAGTGAAGCTGGAAACAGAAAGAAATCTGAGACCAAATCTGGGACTGAAACTGATTCGCTTTTGTTGGGTAGTCTTCAATGAGTATCTCACGGCGGATGGAGATGGAAACCTGGATTTCCTTCACCGATGGTGAGATCTTTATCTGAATCCTGATATCCACTCTCCTGAACATCAGGAACTACTAACCATACTGCAAGCTTAGAGAAAACTCAAAATCTTATATGTTAAATCTACATAAATAGGAAATGTCCTGTAGATTTAACAATGTATAAGTCCTTCTTGAAACTTCTTTTACCAATAATTTCATCTTTAGTCCCAACGCCATTCCAACTGAGCTATTTTGCCGTAAGTTTTTTTCTCAAGTTACTGGGTTATTGGAAAAGTCATGATGGTTTTTTTTCTGTTTTTCAAGCAAAAATGTGTCATGACTTTCCAATAACCCAAGAGATCAGAATTAGGGGATCAGAGAAGTTTTTAATCAATCAGCATCTGTTGAGCACCTGCTATTTCGGGTCCAGCCTTTGGCTGACTCTAGGGAAACAAAGTTGAAGAGGAGGGTTTTCGACCATTAGCACAGTAAGTTAGACACATACATGAAGTCAGCAAGTACAGTCACAACATATGCAAGAGGGTTCAAGTCACTCATTATAAGATGTAGAATCTCATCCTGAATTACATCATTCTTACCTATAATATGATGCAAGAGATATACTTAAAACAAACAACAGTTGAAAATCACAAGATTTTCAGAAGAGGCCCCAGGCAAATATTAACAAAAAAGAAAGAAGGTATAGTACTAAAAGGTGAAGCAGAATTTACATTGAAAAAGATGAAAGTGGCCAAAGAGGGATATTTCACTGTGACTAAAAATCCAGTTTACCATGAAGAAATAATAGTCATAAACCTTTATATGTGTAACAACATGGCCTAGAAAAGGGTATAAAGCAAATTCTTGAAATATGACGGAAAAATAATTGAAATATGGGAAGAAATTGATAAAGCCACAATTAGAATAGAAGACTTTAGCATACCTCTCTCAGACTTGATAAGTCAAGGAGATCAAACATTTAATAGCATATATATTGCTTTATAACAGAACTAAGTCAATCTACTATATATAAAGAAAATTTGTCTCCATATAATAAAGACTACAATGAACAGTGTTATTAGCAACAAGAAAAATCTCAATAAATCTCAAAAATAGTAGATGTGACATGGGCACAAGCAAAGCAAATAGAAAGTAGAAATTAAAAACAAGTTAGCCAAAATAAATTTGGAAATTTAAAGTAGAATTCCACATAATCCCTTGGGTAAAGAAAAGATGAGAAGTAAAAATGTCTTCAGCATGGAATCAGATTGTTAAATCTATGGGCTATGGCCAAAGCAAAACTCAGAGTAAAATGTTTACCTTTAGGGCTTTCTTAGAAAAGTACTGAAGAAGAATGAACTGAACATCCACTCAAGAAGCTAGAAAAGAGTATCATCACAGTTAACTGACTTAATAGTGATAAAAGCAGAGATTAGTGAAATGGAAGAAATATGACAAAAATACAGTGAATTAAAGGATATGGTCCTTTGGGGATTCAATAAGATAGACAAATTTTATTAAAGTACATAAAGAAATGCTAAAGAAACAGAATTCTATTATGTTCCTGTGTAAAGGCACTCGAAGTTGTAAAGATGCTACCACACTCTACAGTAATCTACAATCCTAATCAATTATCCACCTGGGACTTGAGAAAATGCTTCAAACATTCATACAAAAGACAATACATAATAATAGCCAAAAAAGTTCTGAGCTAAACACAACAGTAACAAAAACAAACAAACAAAACCAATGAGGCAGTACATCACCCACCAGAGGTCAAACATATAGATTATACATCATTTATATTATATTTATACAATAAATTTTAGCAACTCAAACAATGTGATATTAACCATGAAGCAAAAATAATGGGACAGAATTTAGACTTCAGAAGTCTACATGTGAATTTAGTATATATATTAAACATAATCTTTAATCAACAGGAAAAGAACACAATAAATATTAAGTGGTATTGTCAAAAAATGGAATTAGATCCCTGGCTCACATCATTCACAAAATTCAATTCCAGATGCATCAAAAAACTAAAGTAAAATCAAAAAGCCATACAGACATGTGATTCACAAAGGAGAAACATGAATAAACATATCAAAACACATCAAAGGTGTTTGATCTCATTAGTAGGAAGAAAATGCAAATGAAATCCACAAGGAATGTGATACCAATGTTTATCCGTTAAAATGGAAAAATCAAAGACTGATAATAGCAACAGAGTACATGTGTGAAAAATACTTCCAAGCTGCTTTTCACAGGAATGATAACATAACCATATTGTGACTAGCAACTTTCTGAGTATATTTAAATCTTTAAATATTAACCACCCATTGATCCAACAACTCAATCACTATATTCTGGATAAACACTTGAGCATATTCTCAAAGGCAAATTAATAAGGATGTTGAAGATCTATTCAAAGAGAAGTTAATAAAGATGTTCATTGGAACATAATTCCCACGAGAGAAAATAAATAGGATAGCCCTATGATGGGATGTTTTGTAGGAGTTAAAAAATCATCAGTTAAAAATGAGTAACCTCTGAAAGATTTCCAAAATAATGAAGTATACACACAATAAGATGCCATTATGTAAATACACATCAAAAATCTGTATTTGTGTATATATACACACACATATACATGAACATGTGTATATTCATTTTAAAAAAATGAAATTAAACAAAAAGATGTTCCCAGCTGGTATCAGTGGTCATCCCAGAACTGGCTGAAATGACGTAGAGTTAAGTCAAGAAGGTCTTTTACTTGGCCTATGCGATTTAATTTGTTTTCAATAAGGAAAATATTTGTATGTAATCTATGAAATATTTGAATAATTAAAACAAATAGTACATGGTAAAGAAGACGTAGCAGTCAAAATAAGTCTGGGTTACAAACTCAAATTGCTAATGGAATCCCGGATAGGACTGGGACACCCAGCCAGAGAAAAACGGGATCTTTCCTCAAAGGCCATCAAATCAGAAGCCACATAAGGGAGTGTAGAAGGCAGACACAGCTGAGTCAGAGGGAAGCAGCTCCTCAGCAGGCCCAGAAGGGGGCCTGAAGGCTCAAAAGCCCAACTGACACTGTTCAAAGGGAAGCCTGTAATGCCCTGAGGAGATTCCAGAGTTCATATGACACACTCCAAAGCCAGAATCACTCACACAGACTGGAATAGACCCATGTCAGGCAGGAATGGGGGGGCAGACAGCACCGCCCGGACGGCAGGTGCTTGATCCGGCTGAGGAGGTTCGTGCGGTCGTGAGCTTCAGTCAGGGCCAGGACGTCCCGGGCGGGGAAGGGGGGGCGGGGCATGGTGCCTAGTCCTGCTGCCCACCTGCTTCATCTGCCACTTAACATTGTTTGAGCCTTGAATTCCTCCTCTGCACCATGAGGTATTAACATATCTCATTGGGTTGTGGCAAAGATCAAACAACAGAGTTGATACATAAGCTCTGTTAAAGGAAGCTATAAATAACCCCTTTGAAGGGGTATTGAGGGGCAGGGTAAAGGCACTGACATGGATATATGGTCCTGGGGCATCTTTGTCTGGGACACATGCTATACAAGTGTAATGGGCACCAGAAGGCTCACATAAGTCATCTTATTAAGATACCAAACAGAATTCCAAAAACTACTTTGACACAACTTTGATACTAGCTCATATCTAATCTTGTACACAGGGGTCAGCAAATTATCTGTGAGAAGTCAGAATATTTTAGGCTCTTCAGGGCCTGTGGTATCCATGGCAACTACCCCACCTTGCCATCTTAGCACAAAAGCTGTCAACCGTTAAAAAAAACAGGGGCAGCCCATTCATCCAATAAAAGCTTACTTGCAAAGTCGGGACCTGGGCCAGATTCAGCCTGCAGGCTCTAGTTTGCCAACCTCTGCTGCAGCCAACTAAATCAGAAGTACCAAAAATAGTTATTAGAGTTGAGAGAATTGTAATGAAAGAGAAGGAGCCGCCAAGTACAAACCTGTGTTCGGCAGACTGAGCCCCTTGAGAGGCCACCATTCTAGGTAGCGAATCTGAACTTCCACTCAAGCCCCAGGGCTGAAAGAGTCTTCTCCCAAATTTCAAGTTCACCATCACTTTTAGCGGCTGCCAGTGGAACACCCACTGTCATTCTCCAGGGCCTGCTCAGGGCCTGGCCCAAATCGGAGACCTTTGTAGAATTCCCAGTGGCTGCGTTTCAGGTCCATCTCCAACCCTAGCTGCTGAGCCCAGGGATTAAAAGGTCAAAGTTCTCTGCAGAGCCACTGTCCTAATGCGTGTCAGATAAAGGGATGCTGAGGGCTCTGTGACACAGCAGTGTGGCTGCAAGCAGGCCCCACTCCCCCAGCTGACAAGAGGAAACTCGAATTGCACAAGAGTGAAGCTGGTTGCAGGTCAGATTCCGGTTGCAGCAGCAGTTAAGCAATGAAGGAAATACATCAGCCCCCTCAGCTGTATTCTTAGTCTGGGGCCTACAGTCCAGTGAGGTGATGGCCAGAGAGGATGAAGCACTTTCATTTATTTTTTAATTAATTATTTTCTTAATTCTCTTTTAAAATTTTAAATTACGTTTTTTAAAAAGTAATTCTCTTTTCTTTATTGAAGTAACATCGGCCTACAACACTATATGGTTGAGGGAAATAGGTTCACTCCTCCTCAGACGTGTTACTACACCATCCCCACCATCAGCTTACCCTCAGCCATCATGGGAACCACCTAAATGCCCACCCGAGAGCAGTGGACCAGGAGGAGACGCTCTTAAGTGCACCCGTTCACCTGCGTCCCTCTGCATCTTTCCCTACTAGCACGCGGTGTCTCTCACCCCTGCCTGCTTCCAGTCCCACTCCAAGCGAAGTCATAAAATTTCCTTATTCAATCAAAAAAAGGGTTTCCTGGAAGTCCAAGGAAGGGTGGCTACAACAGAATGAGAACTTAAGTTGGGGAGGCCATGACAGAAAAGAGCCAGGGAGACAGAGGCCACAAGAGGGGACTGAAGCGAAACTGCAAGAATTACAAAGGCACATTTGCATCAGGCTGGGCTGTTTGCAAAAGCACATGACTAGCGAGGCTGAGTCTCCATCCTCAAACCTCTCAACCCACTGCCATCACACAAATTGCCATTTTCCTTCCTTCTCAGTGTGAATGTCATTCCAGAAATAGCAGACTGGCCAAGAGGCCCCCAGCCTCAACAATGTGGCCTTTGCACTGAGATGCTTCGCCCACCAGCTAGAACACGTGCCGGCCCAGCGTGAGTCCCGCCCCAGCCCTCCATGTCTCTCCCACCCAGACCAGCTTTGAAGGTAGCTTTGAAAGGGGCTCAAGTCTCAGGAGGGCTCCGCCTATGACCCATGCAGAAGGCAGGCCGGGAGAGGGGGAGCTACTGTGGACTTCGAGTCACAGGCTAGTGTCTCCCCAAGATGAGGAAAGCCATGGGGAGGCCTTCATTGTAAGTCATGGGGGCATTTTAACCCGAGCAAAAACTGACTGGCAGCTAGTGCAAGACTGCTCCATGGGTAGAAAGAACCCTTATGTGAAGGTGTTCAGACTAACCTGGTGCATCATTCAAGCAGCAGCACCCTAATGAAGGCACTAGGTGTGAGGCACAAGGGCGAGTTTTCAGAATCTAATTCATATTTGCCATTTGACACTCCACAGTTAGTTCAGTTAACTGGTCCCAGGACTTGAAAAGAGAATATGATACAGCCACAGAAGCATTGAGGTCACATGGAAACAGTAAACTGTTGGAAGCTTTCTTTATTCCCTCGTTGGAAAACTAGTAAGAGGAGGATCGGATGAGGCTGTTTCCCAAAGATTTGGGGTATAAGTTTACTACAGTCATGTGTATTCACCTCCCTCCTTAGACACTTCAATGGACAATGAAATACTAAAAACCAGCCTTGCATCAAAAAAAGAAGGAAAGTCTGCTTAACTTTTTAAGTTTTGTGTTTTTTGAACTGATTAATCAGGAAGTCTATTTGGTTGTTGTTTTCTTTTTAAGAAGAGTCCACTCGGAGATGCCAGGTTCCGCCATAGAAGATGAGAGTGAAAAGGATAAAGTCTGTTTTAATTGCCTCATCGTGAGCTATAAAATGGAGAGTACACGGGGATGATTCGGTTGCTTTTAAAATCTTTGGGTTTTTAAAAATCACACACATAAGAATAATCACAGTCTTCCACCCATTGCTTTTTTTTTTTGTATTTATACAAAAAGAGTCAACCATCGTGGATACTAAGCCAGAATCTATGCAGCCCCTTCCCCACCCATTACAGGGACCCGGCCCTACCCCAAGCACAAAGTCTCTTCTCTCCTTCCTACCCCTACTGAAGTACTCCCCAATTTCTAAGGACCAGCTCAAAGACTACCTCCTTTCATGTTCCCTATCCCCCACATCATATTATGTCCTGAACATGGGCATTGGCACCTATTCCAGAGCCTACTTCCATGCTCACTCTGCCACAACGCAACCAGGGCACCTCCCCAGGCCACCTGCCCCAGGTCACCCAGTCTGTTCAAGGCAGACCCATTTGGAAAAGCAAGGCCTCCTGATGCCTGTCTGCTGGGCTCTCCACTACTCAGCCCTGGGATGCTCAGGAATTCAATAATGTGTTTGACATCTAACCACCTCAGTGATCCTACTGCCTCTCTACAGATATAACGGCCATAAAAGATAGGGAGAGTAGAAGGAGAATGGCACAGCAGAGGCCCAGAGGCTCTCCTACTCTCCGCTCACTAGTCTGCCAAGCCGAACCAGTCACCCAGTTGCAAAAGGGCAAGAAGAGGGTCCTCGCTGCTCTCTAGAGGCAATACTTGATGCAGCCAGGTTCAGAGGAAGCTTGTCAGCACCAGAAAAGCCACTGAAAGAAGGAGGCATTGCCCAAGACAGGGTTACACTATAAGCTCCAAATATTTGAAAAGCTGTTACACAAGAGAGAGGCTGCCATCACCCTGTGCCAGTCCAAGAACCCTATGGAGGTTAAACTCCTTGAATGGAACTTGGTGGAAACTAAGTCTAGCCATTCAGGATAAGGGAAAATGTTCCAGAAATGACTGGATAGAAGAGGGAGTAACGCTGACTTTCACTAATTTCTTCATGACAACATTTCACGGCTCTCCTCCCATATCTCTGACCACTCCTTCCCAATCTCTTCTGCTAAGTCCTTCTCGAACCCCATTAACAACTGGGGTGTCCCAAGACCAGCCTGGTTTTGTTCTATTCTTTCTGACCTCTCCTCTCCTCTAGACCTCAAGTAATTTAATTCAGTGCCATGTCATTAAATAGCCCTGCATGTAGACTAGTGGCTAGTGTATATTTCCAGCCTGCATTTCTCTCCTGAGCTACTGATTTTTAACATCTCGGAGAGACACAGAGGTAATCCCTAAAAATTCTTCCCTAACCTCCACATCCAATCTACCAGCAAGTCTCATCTCAGTCCTGTTTCCTTCTTCACCCTGTCTCTCTATCCACGCCAACACTTACTCCAACAGTTCTTATAAGGGTTAGATGCAGTATTCTTTTAAAAAGTACCTATATGAACTCCTAGTATTGTATAATCACCATCATCATCATCGTCATCTTCATCATCATCATCAACATCAAACCCAGCTTGGGCCATCACCACTGCCTTCTCATTGGTCCCCAAGCCCCACTCTTGCCTCTGTCCAAATGATGAGCTTTCAGAAGACAAATCAAATCACCACTCTTCTACATAACCCCCTCCAGTGGTGTCCCAGCTGTCTTCAGTACCACACCAGCAAGGCCCTAGCAATCACTGCCCCTCCTGCCTCACCTCACAGTCCTCCCTCCAGCCAGCAGGTTCAGCCCCCCAGCTGCTGTCTCTGCTGGACACACCAAGCTCTTTCCTGCTTCAGGCCCTTGGCCCTTGCCGTGACTTCCTGGAGTTTTGTTCCTGCAGTTCTTCACATGATTCCCTGTCTTTTAAGTCCCAACCCACATGACTATGGAAGAAAGTCTTTCCATGACTGGCTCTTTCTCCCCAGTGGAGACTTTCTATTTCCTCACCCTATTTGTTTCCTACAAAGCACTTTCCACTATTTATTTAATTCTTGTTTATTCTCTGTCTCCCCTATTCTCTGTGAGCGCCATAAGAACAGGGACCTGGCCTTTCTTGCTCAACTTCATGTGCCCAGTTTCTGGAACAGTTGTTTAGTCCTGTTCAATCTATTTGAAGAATAAATGAATGGGCTGCATTGTTAGCTCTTTGAAAATGAAAGGGGCTCTCTTGAAAGGTAATGAGTTCCCCATCACTGATAGGATATGCACATAGTGGGCATATGCAGAGGGGTCTGAAGCTAGATAGGGGGTAGAGAGTGCTCCATGACCTCCCAGTGCCAGGCCAACATTGGGCATCTATGTGTGGGTCAGTCACTGCACACTCAGAGGCTCCGTGCCAGGCAGCCGTCCCACAGGCATGGAAAACCAACACCCACCTCAGCCCCATCAAGGCCAATCCTGCTCCTGAAATATAAGGGAGGCTTTCTCAGCCCTGGTAAAATCCTGGAAATGCAACTCAAGTATCTTTTAAAAGCAAAGACTGTGAGCTTTGAGGGCATATGGTTCAAGACACAGGTTCAAACAGGCATTCCGAATTAACTCCTGGGTGTTGACATCTGATGAGAAATGTTAAGGGTGGAAACATTAGCATTATGACACCACATCCTAACTCCTCCTCCCTCCCCCACCCCTGCTAGGGCCTCAGCAGCCCACAGGAGCTATAAAACCAAGACTCGAGATTGTGGGCTGGCCGAGCAAGCCACAAAGATTTTAAATTGCAAAACATGAACCCATAAATGCAGAGGGCCTCCTGTGTTTCCTAAAATCTGACCAAAAGCTGTGCCACAGACGAGGAAATGGTTTGATGCCATCGCTGAAGTAACACCACCACCACCAAATGGATAAATGAGAAAAATCAGGAATCATTTTAAAACACTGCTGATATATTCAACCCTATAAATGCTCTGAACTACTACTCCAACTTGGATAAAACAGACCACCAAGAAACACATATAAGAGAGAGCAGGTATAAATTAAATTGAAAACCAAGAAGGCACCCTTACTAGGGTCTAGAAGGATCTATGGGATGACTACTTAGCCCCTCACACTCTCTGTTCCCACCACTGTGGTCTACACTCAGCTTCTCAACTCTGCCCGACTCCTTCACTCCCCAGCAATCTTGCACTTGAGGGGGCCTCTGCCTGGGCCTCTCCCCCAGACTTTCACATGGTCGACACCTACCAGCCTCAACGGGTCTTTCTGCCATGAGGCCTCCCCTCCTCACCCCAATCCCTCCTTATCAGATGATCCTGTTTCATTCCATTTGTAGTTCCTATTACTACCCCAGATTATCCTCATCCATCAACTGCTTTGCCCAGGAAAACGTAAGCTTTTGCTTACTCCTGTACTCTCAGTGTCTATAATGGTATCTGGTACTTGGAAGGTATTCAAGGAATAGTTCCGAATGAAAGAACAGAGGAAGGGAGGTGGAGGAAGGGGTGGAGAGAATCCTGAGGTAGAAAGTTCACGTTCAAGGGACTGAGAGAAGGCAGAAATTCCAAGATGAAGGGGAGGAGAGATGGGAGATAAGATTTAAGGGGAGACAGGGACAGATCATTCAGGTAGTTGTCTCTGGAAATATTTCAAGATTTAGACCAACAAGGAACCTCTAAAAGATTTAAAATTGGGAGTAATAAGATTAGGTTTACATATTTTTTTAAATATCACCCAAGACTCAATAGGTTAGGAGTTAGGAGGCTGCCATGGTGATTCTGACAAAGAAAGCAGGTGTGAAAACAGCCAAGGCTGCTGGGAATGAGGATGATTCTGAGAAGGAAACATATCAAGGTAGATACTAGAAGTCTAGCTAGGTGGCCGGCAGAATAGCATTCACTAAAATACTAGAACGTGTCAGAAGAATAGATTTGGTGGAGGCAGATGAAGACTGACTGGCTCGGGGTATCTCTGATACATCCCGTGGGTGTGCCTGGAGGGAGCTGGATGTGCAATCTGGAGTTCAGGAGAAGTGTCGGGACCAGAAGGAAAAGAAAACATTCAAAAGACATCATGAAACATGATGCTAGTGACTGGAGAGGAGGGAGAGAAAGAGGCTAAGGATTCTAGTCTCTGGTAGGGCTCACTGCAGGATGGTGGTGAGCAGTGATGCAGGATGGTGGTGCTGCCCAGGAGACCACAGGCAAAGTATTTGAAGAATTCTGAAATAATTGAGCCCTGCTCTGATAGCATATAGAACCCAGCACTGCCACTGTAAGAGTACAAGAGGGTATGGAGAGGGGGTGGTCAAAGCCTCGCAGAGAAGTATTTCAGGCTAGAATTACTGAGAGGTGCTTACTATACAACTTTCTATGAATTAAGAATTTGTGCCAAATGATTAGTACATTCTTCTTACTCTCCCTTGTAACTAGGTGTGGCTGTGTAACTAAGTTCCAGTAGAAGAAAAAAAGTATGTGGTCTATCTGGGAACATTTCACTAAACAGGAGGAGACACATTCTTCTTTCCCTTTCTTCACACTATTGTTTGAAGCATGGATGAAATGGCTGGAGCGTGAGCAGCCTTTAGGTCCAAGAGGATAAAAGCCAAATGCAGAGATGGCAAAGATGTGAACTAGAAAATCTAACGATTTCATGGAATCTGTCGCACACTGCCTACTTACAGACTTCTTTTTAAAAAGAAAGAAACTATCGTCATTAAGCCACAGCCATTTGAAGATGTTCTGTTATATGTAGTCACTACTAATCCTAACCGGAACACCAGCCGACTGGTCTACCATGTCCCCTGCCCTGCTTTCTCCCTTGCTTTAGGTCACATCATTGTCTTGTCAGGGAATATCCTCTCCTGTGCCTGTATTTATTTAAATCCTGTCTATCCTTTGGAGGATGGATCAAATTCCACCTCCCACATGAGCCTTCCCTTCCATTTCCTCCCCTGAACTCTGGCACTGCCTGCCTGCCCCCACTTCTTGGGCATCTGGCCCAGGCTGCCTTCGCAGTGATTCAGCCTTCCACACATCTCCTGACTCCCCACAAGGCCAGGACCATCAAGCACAAGGTCCCTATTCTCCAGTCCTTGCAACCCCTGGGTCCCAGGGGCATTCAATACAAGGTGATGATGAATGTGCACTCACTAAGCCTCTTTCACCTGCAGCCAGTATCAGGATAGGTCAGAAAGTAAGTACCTAAATTAAGAAAATAGGAAGGGAGACAGAGTACAGGGCAGTTAGCAAGAAATCTAAAACTATTCATAATGTGAGCCTGGGAAGAAGAATTGATACGCCACTGTCCAATTATACTATAACATAGATGACAGCCTGCCATGCAGCCAGTGTGGCCAGGGGCCCCACTCTCATAATAAAATGTGAATGGGGCCCCTGGAGGGGGTGGTACCAGGGCCCTGCAGGTACAAAAAATGAGCCCCCTCAGAAAAAGTAGCAAATCATGTAAACCGATGTATTCTCACCTAACACACTTGGAGAATCTTCTACTCAAATTGATATTAATAATAAATCCCTCTGATTACTTAAAAAGTATGTTTCAAACGTCCTAAAGCAAACAGACCAAGGTAAATGGTTTGCAATGAATAGTTTTGTTTTGTCAAGGCAGTCTATATAATTTTTTAAAATTATATCTCTTTTCATTTTATTGTTTGTCACTTTGTTAAACCCAATAGAAAGAGCAAAGGAGGCCCAGAGGACCCACCCCATCAGAGTCAAAGCTGTAACACACCGTTGACTGGTCGGGAAGGTGTCAGCAGAGATAACGCTTCCTGGAGAAGCTAAATTGGAAACTTCCAACTTAAAAAAGATGCAAGTCGAAACAAACCCAGTTTGTCCACAGGCCTGTCCAGGTTTCTTCAAAACACCTTAATGAGAGAGCTGAAAAGACAGGTGTGGAGAAGGAATCCTCCGGAGCCCCACCGGAAGCAACTGTCAGGGACTTGAAACTCACACCAAAGACCCCAAAGTCATTTTAAGAGGACTCAGGAGATGATTTTGCAAAGAGCACTTGAGAAATAAATGTCCCGATCCAAGTAATCCTCCTGCCTTTTGAGATCTGCCGCTGGTGTGGAGAAGCCCCTCTTCACAACCGTGGAAGACGAAGCACCGGTCAGTTGCCCGCTATGAGGCAAGCACCGCCTTCCTTCCTGCAGACGGTTTGAGCACAATTTAGATAGCTGTTTCTCTGCCACCTCACTCCTGCTGAAACCCAGCCACTCTCAGCCAGCCTGCCAAAACTGCCCCCTTCCGGGCCTAAGAGTCCAGGAATCCGAGCCAAACCACATGGCCCACTGCCCCTTGGGATCCAGGCCTGTGGACACGCAGACCTCTGGGAAAGCCTCCCTTTCAGGCTGAGTACCACTTGGAACCACCAGGTGTCAGTAGCGAGTAGGAAGGCGCCAGGCCTGAGTCTGCAGGGAATTTCTGCCAGACCCGGAAAGGGGAGCCACCAAATGCTGTGACTTTGGGGACCAGCAGTGCTCTCTGAAACCTAAGAGTATTTCATGTTCTTGTTGCAAAATCACTATGCAACCCCTAGCTGTGTCTAATTCTACATTCTTCACACACTCAGAGAAAAGATTAAGTAGTGCTCACTTCAATAAGAACTGGGGTCTTTATTTTTCAAATAGGAAAATGAAACATAAAACAGAATTTTCTTATCCTTGCCCATCCTCCCTATATAAATTAGCAGATGACAATTTTAGCAGTTTCTCTTAGTACTGAGATTTGCGATGTCTGATTTGTAATGCTTCAGGGATAATTGGGATCTCCAGCCCCCAGGAGGAAGAATTCAGCAAAGAAACTGAATTGTACAAAGCCTGTTTTACTGAGCTGTAAGCTGTATCTAGATTGTTTTCTCTCATCAGGTATAGCACCATCCACCAAAATATGGATCTGTGCATAGCTGAAACAGTATCCAAAGCTGTGCTTTATTGATTACAGCTTTTAAACTCAGAATGTCAGGTAAGCTCTGTCATAGCTGTAGCTACTTCCCTCTCCAGGACAAGGGGAACATGAGATTGTGCTGAGCTGGGCCAGTGTGTCCTTAACACGCTAGCACTGTGGCCTTCCAGGGTCTACGCTGCCACTAAGCACTGCCCAGAAGAATGCATCCATTTACTTTTGCCTCTCTACATTCAAAGACACAAAGCCTCCAGCTGAGCGCTTCTCTGCTCTGGGTCCTGGAGGTATCTTACATGTGTTTCTTCTGCCAAGAAACCCCTTTAGTATAATCAGGTGTCCCTGGTTTCCAATATCTCACAAGCAAAGATGCTGAGGAAAGAGAAATACAATCTTCTGGATGAAGGACCTGCCCAGGTTCAGCTTAGAGTCTTGCAAATAGCTTCAAGGTGCCAACTTGCAATAAGAAAACACTTAATGATGTTGATGCTAAATAGTAGCACTGAGCTTCAAGACCAGGAAAAGCAGTCCTGTAACTGGGGAACCGGAAGTTGTCACAACTATCTCTGGAACAGCCCCATCACTGCAGAGAAAGAGGCAGGACATTTCTGGACAGAGACAGCCACCAAACCAAAGTCACCGATTGGATCATAAGTCCCAAAGGTACCTGCCTAACGTTTAACCCTAAGCCATATGTTTTGTTTATCTGTATCCACATTTCGTTACTGGCAAGAAGCATTACATTGAGTGGTAAGGAGGCAGTTTTAGGGTATTTCTCTACATAGAATGTACAGATCTTCCTTGACTTTACAATAGTTACATCTCAGTCATAAATTGAAAATACCGTAAGTCAGAAATGCATTTAATATACCTAATCTACATCATAGCTTATTCGAGTTTACCTGTGTCAGCTACTGTGCTCAGAATGCTTATATCTACACACAGTTGGGTAAAATCATCTAACACAGAGCCTATCTCCTAATTAAGTGTTGACCATTTCCTGTCATTTATTGAACACCATCCTGAAATTGAGAAACAGAAAAGTCGAATGAACTCTCACCATTAACAAGGCTGGAAGACTCTGGACCAGAAGAATGTTTGAAGGACTGAACTGACATTAGATGCTGGGTGATGGGGACACTACAATAACAGGGTCAGCAATTTCTCGATCTTCTAATGGGAACAGCTGGCAGAGGCTGTTTGCCCCCGTGATGGCCGGGCTGACTGGGAACAGCAACTGCCAGCATCAAAGAGGGTCTGAAGTGCACATCCTGAGCGCAGGAAAAGATCAAAATTAAATAAGAAAAATTCAAAATTCAAACTACTGAATGCCTGTTGCTTTTACACCAGCATAAAGATGAGAAATCGTCAGCGGAACCAAGTCAGTGACCGTCAGCACAGTAATACCCAGAATCTTGGTGTAGCCAAAGAATTGGCTCCCTCTCTCTTCACAGCTGCCTCTCACAGTCTGGCCCACCCCAGCAACAATGGTCCAGTTTGAGTCTTCTGAAAACAAGTGTCTAGACTGAGAAACATGAGACAGACAGATAAGTACACGTTTGTGGAGTAAATCGCCAGTCTCACCATTTGCTGATGTTGAGGAACAGTGGTAGACATTGCTTGTGATGCTACAGTTCTGCCAGAGGTCGGCTGAATGTCCATGGCCCTCCATCCAGTGCTAGAAAGAACCAGACAACCTAGATCAGGGAGGTGGTAAGGAATGAAGGCGAGGGGGAGGGGAAGACAAAGGCAATCCCATCAGCTCATCTACCTGACCCACCTCTGCCCTGCGGCCAGAGGCCTCCTCCTGGAGAGGAAAGGAGAGGTGGCTATCTGCTCCGAGAGTTGAGGCGAGAACCAGTGTTTTTTTTAAGTGAACAGCTCTTTGTATATGGAAAAGTATCCGACACATGTAAGCTGTATGTGCCTCCATGTGTATCACAGAGAAAGCCGTGGGCTCCACCCAGGACTCCTGCATTCAAGCTGTCTGTCCTCCCTGCTTTCCTGAGTGACATTCCACAAGCCACCACCTCTCTGCACCCATTTCCTTACAATTCCTATAAATCCAGCAAGATTACCATGAAGTACAATTAAGATATCGTGAAGATGCTTGCAAATGATAAACCAAGGCACAAACCCCCAATCTATTATTTCTCATCCTGTTAGTTCTCAACCTTTGAAATAGACAGGAATACCATGCCTGGGGTTTGTGTTCTATTAACAACTTAAAGCCACAGTCAAGTAACCGCTTAAGTCTGTGCTCATTCTCATGGCTAAGAACGTAAGTTTAAAATTTAATGTGCTTGGTCCTTGCTAGTTTTGATGACCTGTTCCTAGGGGTTGAGGCTTCACTAAGAAGGTGCTGGGTCCACATCACAGAGTGGCTGGGCATTGTGAGTACTTTTCCGGAAAAGCTCATTTTAATCTTCCAATTTCAAGTCCTAATGGGTGTTTTATGAACTAAGCCACCCTCTGACTTAAGCCATTTGGCGAAAAATAGCCCTTCATAAATACTCCACTTCCTTCCTTAAAGAACTTGGACCAAGGGAAATGCTAAACACTCATCAAATGTAGGTCCGTGAACTCTGGATCTGCACTGAAATTATTTGGCTTAAAGAGAGGCCTGCGCAGCTGACCTAGTCCAGCCTTGCTTCCTTCCTACCCCTGAATCTGCTCTAGCTTTCGCAAAACAACTTAACAGGGGCAGATTGCCAGAAACTGCAAAACGCACCAGGACGTCTGCGACTTCTCGTTATTCGTCTGCAAGTAACAGCACCAACAAACTAGAGAGAGCGCAGATGGAACTGCCGCCCACCGACCCAAGGCCCAAGCGCGGGGTGAGCATCGAGTGCCCCGCCTGCCCCGCCCGCCCCGCAGTCCGCCCGGCACTCACGCTGACGATCGTGGAAACCAACAGCAGCACTAGGACCGCGACGTGGAGGACAATGATACTCAGCAACAGGAGGAGCATTCTGGCAGCTAGTTCGGCTCAGCGGAGTTTTTGCCTGCGGGAGAGAGAGCCGAAGCTGGACGTGAGGCCAAGCAAACTGGCCCGGAAGAGCGCTGGAGGGAGGAGCGCGCGGAGGGAGGGTCCCTACACTAGCTGAATGCCGGGGCCGGGCACCCCGCCCGCCGCCCGCCGCCCGCCGCCCGCCGCCCGCCTCCTCGGGTGGGGGCGCCTTCATGCAGCCCCAAGATCCGCCGAGAGAGGGCAGCAACCGATCGCAGGATCTCCGCCCAGCGGCCAGCTGGGTCCGCCTGCGACCAAATATCTTTTGCTCTTTGGAACAAAAACAAGTGGTACGCACGCACGTCAAGTCACCCCAGGAGGAGAGGTTTTTCCAGAATGGCAAGCCTAAGTCACTGCAGGTCTCCACCCGTGTGGGGTACCTTCCGGGGAAACCCTATGTGGGGAAGGGGGCAGAAGGAGGAGCGCTCACGTCCGTTCGCCGGGACCTGTTCAGATAATGAATTCTTTAATAGCGTGGAGGAAGGGGAGGCAGGTAGTCGCCCAGATTTCTGAGAGGCCGAGGGGCACCAGCGCCATGCTGTGAAAGGCAACGTGCGGCTGGAGCTCGTTTCCCAGATCCCAGTGCGCTCGCATTCCGTTAGTCTCCAAGTTTCCACCCAGTTCTGCCAGAGCAAGAGAGCCGCCCTGGCTCCGGTGCAACCTAGCAGAGACACTGGCGGCTCCGGAAGGACAGAGCGGAGTTTGGTAGTGGGGAGAGGAAAGAAGGGCGCGAGAGAGTTATCTGCACCCTGCGCTTCCCGCCCACCACGCTCCTTGCGGGCAGGGGCCAAT
Organism: Scalopus aquaticus; assembly: GCA_004024925.1. NCBI lineage: Eukaryota > Metazoa > Chordata > Mammalia > Eulipotyphla > Talpidae > Scalopus > Scalopus aquaticus. The sequence goes on from PVIJ01002294.1 coordinate 83,249, forward strand.
GTGCTAGCTGGCCAGCCCCAAGCACTTTCGCCCTGGGGTCCTGGCTGCGCCCCAGGCATTCAGCGCTCCCAGGCGACCTGGTCCAGCCTAGTTCCTCTGTAACAAGGCCCCGGGAGCCCGGATAGAGAGAAGCAAGGTGGGAAGGAGAAGCAGGGGAGGGAGGATGGTGGTGGTTGAAGGGTTGAGTCCCAGAAGAATTGCAGCAGGTCAGAGCAAGCAGGACTTCTCCGCGGAGTTGTGTGCGCCTACCCTCTCATTTTACAGAGAAACTGTAAAACTAGGGCCTTGAAAGACCAGCTGCGTCTTTGGGGTCCATTTCAGGACAGAGTCTTGGGTCAGGAACACGTTTCAATTACTCTGTTTTTAAAATACCCAATCCCAGGTCCCTCTGCTTCTATCCAGAACCAATAAATTCAAAGAAACCTAAGAATGTACAAGAAGAAATAAGCAGCATTTTCTGATATCCCCCAGAAGGTTTAAATCAAATGCAGTGACTCTTAATTATGGGAAGCAGCAGGAGGAGGATGCTTGAACATCTGGCTAAGGTTTGGGAGAGTATCAAAGGGACTGGGAGACTATCAGGAATGTCCAACGCAGGGAATGCTTTGTCTATGAGTCCCCTATACGCACCTCTCCAAAAGAGGAGAAAACTGCTCAGCTCCGGCCCCGCATCCAAAAACACCACCTGCCCCCCATATGGTCTACAAACCATAAAGTACCCCGCACTTATCCCACTAGCCCGGTTTCGAACTACAGTAGACAGACCTTACAGTGACCGTGATAGGTCAGCGGGTGCCCAGGATTGAAAGCACGGGAATCTCGCCAGCCCAAAGCCCGCGCCCACGACGCGCTTTCTGGCACCATCGAAGGAAGATGCCCGTTTCTCCTCTATCTCCTCTACTTTCCCTACCAAACACTTACAGCCCAAAAGGATAGCTGTCCTCAATCTTCAGAGTGGCTTCGGGCACAGAACTCGGGTGCGTTCGCCGGGCTGCTGATGTCCCCAAAGACAGCTGGACTTTGGGACTGCGCGCGCGAAGCAAGGGGCCTGAGGGAGCCTGCCTGCGTTCCCCTTTAACGGGAACAACGCCCTGTCTGCGTCGTTGCAAAAGGGTGTGTCCCTTGGTCAGCGTGTGCTGGAGGGCGGGACTCAGGGAGGAGAGAGGGCAGGAGGGAGGGAGAACTGGAGGTAGTCACTCGACCTTAAATGCGCCTCTGGAAAAAGTCTATCATGACAAAACCACTGCAATTTTTACTCGAAACTAACAGCTTCCTCACCTCCCCTTCTCCTTGGCTCCTCCCGAGTTCATGGAGACCAAGTGGTGACCAATAAACTAGCCCCTCTGTCCCCTCAGTCCACTAGGGAAGCGCCCGCTAGAGGTCGCCCCCCTGCGTGTGCCCAGAGGTAGGTTTACAAGCTGGTGGACTGTGCCCAAGCTGGGAACAGGAAGCTGAATTCCTGTCCTAACTCTGAGGGAGCCAGCACTTAAGGGCTGGAAGACATCCCTCTGGGATCCTCGAGCATCTGGCCTGCTCTGGCAACTTTGCTTGGCATCAGTGCACCACACCCACCTCACCTTCTGCTCCCAGCAACCTGCTCAATGTCTGCACCTAGGGCATGTGCTGGCTTCCTAGGATTCCAGGGTACCTACCTACCTAGAGGCAGCTTCAGGGAGAGTTAGGGGAAGGAGGGAGAGTATGGTGATCAGAAGACAAGATGCCCTAGAGTTGAGCACAACCAAACCACAACCAGGTATCCTCCAGGTGACAGGTGATGTTTGCCTGACTTGGCTCTAGGCTTTCTGGCCCCTGGAGGTCAACCATTTAGGTGGGGGAAGAGCAGCCAGGGAAATTAGCTGACTCTTAGCTGCTGTTACATGGTGGTTCCATTAGGGCCACGGGAGGGTAGATGCTCTCTTCCAGGAGTGGCAATGGTGGCGAAATGAGCACGGTCCGCCCTGCTGCATGAACAGGACACCAGAATGTGTCTTTGCCTATAATGCAGCTGTTTGTACACATGCACACACACCCCTGCCTATAGGTGTAATTGTGTCATAAACCTCTCCTTGAAATGAATGAAATAATTCCATACCATTTTACTATTTGCCAGTGGTTGCTTTTGTACCTATTTTTATCTTTAAGTAAAAATAATTTTGAAATTCTTCAATGGTATTTTTCAAATGTTTATATTCTCTAAACATTTTTCAAATGTTTAGAAGAATACTTCTAAAAATTTTATTCAATGCCTCTTACATACCAAACACTTTACCGGGACCTTACACCTGGTCTGAGAGATAGTATGGCACAATGGTTAGTATCTGACTCTGGACCAGACAAATCTTATAACCCTGCTTACTCAGGCTTGTGAATCTGGGCAATTAGCTCTAGTTTGTTGAGCTCCAGCTTTCTCATCTTCACTGGTTCTGCCTACTTTAGATAGTTATGGTGACAATTAAAGGAGAAAAAGTGTGAAGCAGTTAGCACAGTGTCTAGAATATAATAAGGGACCAGTGCCTACTGAATTATCATCATTATTTTTATTTCACACTTAACTCTCGAAACAATCCTCCAAGGCAAACCCAATCACTTCTGATCAAAAACAGTTTCTAACCTACGGCTGTCATATGAAAATGCACATGTAGAATGACTAGGAAAATGGAATTGCTTTCTCTGAGATTCATTGTATCCATCAGGCTTGGACTCATTGCTTTGCTTTATGCCATACAGATTTTATTTACTTAACCAACAATTGCGTGGTCGATATACTGGGTACTAGTCTAAGCGCTTTATAAATACTAATATATGTAACTCAATTTTCTTCCGCTTCCTTTTTTTTCCAAACAAACTTTTTAATGAGGCATATACGTCTAGAAAAGTATATCTATAGTAAGGAACAGCTGTTTCTTCCTTCCTGTGGAGCCTGGTCATGCCACCCCATGAGCTTCTGAACAAGTAGAACACTTGTCTATCACTGCTTCGGGCCAGCCTCCCGCCTGCTGGCTCCCTCCCTCCTGGCTGTGAAGGAGGAAAAGTTGGCCACACCCAGGGCCAGCCAGCTCCTCTTCAGGTGGAAGTTTCTCCTTAAACTGCTTACCAAGCCCAGGTCACCTACGGGTTGTGTGTGCAGAGCTGTTTCCCACCTAGGAAAGAGCATTTGGATCTCTTCTCCCTCCCTGTCTGATGTACTGGAGTTTCCAGATACTGTCAAAGGACCCCATGAGCCTCCCCCGCCAGAGCCTACATCCAGCTCCTAACCAAGGGTTTCAACAAACCCGACTCTCCAGTGAATTCCAACACAAACACTGTCTCCACTGCAATCCTTTCCGTCTGTGGTTTGCAAAGGGGTGGGGGATTGGGCAACTCCAGCAAAGCCTAAGCACATACCACCCAGAGGCACAGTGCCAATAAAACTCACCAGACCAAACAGTGTAACCCTTCCTCCAAGGACTTTCTCTGCAGTCAAATGCAAGAGCTGCAAAGGCGAGCCCCTTCCCACAGGGCAGTGGAGAGACAGTGGCTGGCAGACTCTAAGCCCCACTTCTTCCAAGCAGGCTTTCCGAGATGTTCCCTGGTGGTGCTCCCTGTAACTGAAGCCAGACCAGGCGTCTTTCCAGTTTATTCAGGGGCTGGTCCAATGCTAGGATATGTCATGGTGGCCTGAGAGCCTCTCAGCCTCTACTATTTAAAGAGACAGTGCCCAGCTTTATGTATTTTCCAAAACACAGTGATTCCAAGAGGCCCTGCAGTACATGGAGAACTGGGAATCAACAGGGAGAGGAGCTTTGGGAATGCCCAAAATCTATGATGCCAAGCCTATTTGTACTGCAAGTGCCATTCTGTGTAACAGCAAAGAGGACCCTAGGTCTGTCTGCAGTGCCCTCCCCGCACCTCCCAGTGAACTCCCCCAAGATGAAGTGTACCTTACCTGTGTGCCTGTGTGCACAGCGTGATACGTGTGTGCAGGTTTCATTTTTAATCAGCAGCAGAATTTTAAGTAGATGAAACATTGCGGAGTTCATTCCTCACCTCAGAGAACCAAATGTTTCAAAGTCCCCAATTCAGGTCTCTAACTCCTGGCTGGCAAGAGCCTCTGCTGCCTGCCCTGCTCATCTAGACCCCACTCCAGACTAGAATTTTATAATAAAACTCAGGAAATGGGTTCTTCTGGTTTTTCCATGTGCCCTTAATAGAGTCATGATTAAATGTTGACTTTCATGAGGGAATTCAGTTCAAGCAAACAACCCTCTATTGAAAACATTTGAACCTGTCAGGCAGGATGGGCTAGAAGAGCAATTGAAACATGATGGCGAGGCAGACAAATGGAGGCATGGTGTTCGTCGGACGCTCTAGCTTATGCACCTTCAATGAGCTTCCATTTCTAGCAAGATCTTTTGCCAGGAAGTACCAAGGCTAGGGGTTTTAGTCTGACTGAATGGATTTCCTGGATTTTGGCAACTTCTAGGGGTCAAGGGTCCTCCACAGGAGGCCCCACAGAGTTTGGGGCACCCGCCTCTGCCACATATACTTTGTTCGCTGGGCTCTACAATCAGGATGGGGGGTGCAATGTTCCTCCCCCCCCCCCCCGCCCCATTCTGTTTTCAGACAGCATGGTTCTCCTACCAATGAGACAGCTTAGTCTTTTTCCCTCTGTTGAAGATATTATCTTCCCCAGCAGTTGTTCTTAGCCTGCTGGTTAGAATCAGCTCTGTTTTGAGAAGGGCCCAGAAAAGCTGAACATGGGAACTGGGATGGGGCTCAGGTCTGGGTGAACATCCCCCAGATGATCCAGTGTCCAGCCAGACTGTCATATGGAATCACAGTCCCTGTTTTCCTTCTGCTCCGGAGCCCAAACCAAGATGAGGCCCAGTGTGGGCCACAGTGTTAGGCAAATTATGGTTCACAGTCCTGCTGGACACAACAGGAGCATGTGTGTGTTTACTGTGTGTGTGCGTGTGCGTGTGCATGTGTGATGGACTTGGGGGGCTCCTTTAATTCTCCCTGATGTGATTTTCGTGAAGTGGTTCTCTGACCTCCCTGCACACCTCTGCCTGGGTGCCCTCTGTAATTAGACTCTAAAGGCTGCGTGGAGATGCTGCTGCCCCTCATGCCAGGCTGCAGCCTGGAGTCGTCTGTGCAGGTCATTTCTGCTCAGAGGAGGAAAAGCAGGCAGTGTGGCCTGAGGGCCATGGATCTTGCTTCCAGCTGGACTGACCAAATCTGTTCAACCCTTCTCCCTTCCAAAAGCTCCTTGTTTCAGGACCTGCTCACGTGGCCTCATGTCCCCTTGCTTTCCGCAACTCTTGCATCCTCAAGGACCTGCTGGCCTTGACTGTGACCTGTGTGCCACACTCCTTGAGGCTTTGAGGCACCAGAGCAGGTCACTGCTGCCTTCCACTGACCACATACGTCAGATCCACACACTTGTCTCCACCTACCTGGACCCAGCTCTCTTCCGCCCCGCACAAACGGAGAAAAGTGCCTTTCTGGCCCTCTTTCCCTCTCCTGGTGTCCATTCCTGGGCCAAATGGGACCCCTGTGTTGAGGATGCATCCTCAGGGTCATGGATTATATTGGTCTATTTCCCATAATAAGGGATAGAATATTCACCCAATCACATTTAGTATATCCCCATTTTATAAAGCGGGAAAATGAAGATTAAGGGAACAGCTCCTTGACAATAAATCATCCATAAGTCATTGACAAAAATAATAATTACAGTAATAGGTCATATTTGCATGATATTTACTATGTACCATTCTGAACATTTTGTTTGAATCTAATTTAATCCTTGCGGCAATATTATGAAAAGGCATCACTGTCATCCTCTTTTAGAAGAGAAGGAAACTAAGGCACAGTCAGATGCTAACTGACTTTCTCAAGACACCCCACAAAGAAATGACAGAGACTGGACTCAAGCCAGGCATTCTGGCTGCAGAGCCCGAATTCCTGACCCTGCGCTATTTTGCATCATGCATGCTTCTAATTGTGTCAGGCATCCATGGCACATTTAGACCTGTATGCATGTAAATCTACTTTTAGATTTACATGCAATTTCCTTTTTTCACCAAAGATTATATCTACATCCACACATCCACATTTCTTTTTCCATTAAAAAAAGGCAAAAAAAAAAAAAAGTCCTAAGACCTCTACCAGTTGTGCTAGTGCACCAGATCTGTAAGCCCCTCTTTCCAGCACCCTGCCCTCCAGACCCCCAAGGCACACACCCATCCAGTGCCAGCTCCGGAGGATCCCACACAGAGCTGACAGTTTGATGTCATTAGACTCTCACTGCTGTCCGCAGAGAGCACAATCCAAGCAGATTCTAGAAGTGGGAGGCAGTCCCCTTTTATTTCGCACTATGGCTCCAAAAATGTTATTTCGTGTGGTATCTTATTTGACAGGGAATCATTAGGATCATTTTCTATGTGCAGAAACTGAAGCTGGGAGAATTGACAGTTTCTTTCAAGTCCAGCAAGGAAATGCCACGATGGGAAACTTGAAACCAGTCTCTCTGATTTCCAATCCTGCACTTTTTCCATTACACAGACTCCCCAACAAGAAAGCCGAGGTGAGTCTCTATTGGGCATCTGTCCAGTCGATGAAGTTGTCATTGGAGCATCTGATTCACCAGGCCCTCGGTCAGTATCTGGGGAGTGTTTACACTACAAATGAAGCCTTTCCTGTTTCATGACAGCCAGCAGTCCATGTGGGCGTTCTTGGCGAAGCTGGGACACAGCTGGTCTGAAAGGGTCCTCAAAAGTCAGGTTATTGCCACATCAAAACTCCTCAGCTTGCTATTAAAAAAGTATGCAAAGAGGGAAAGAAAGCAGAGAGAAATGAAGGAAGGAGGGAGGAAGGGAGGAAGGGAAGATAAAGAAGAGGAAGAAAGGAAGGACTCTAAAGGAGCCAGCTTGATTTACATGAAGAGATCACTCTATAGACATGTGTAAATTACATCATTTCCTGGTCTCTAGAAAATGTTCTGTATGAACAACACAGAAACAGCTAGAAAGCTACCTTAAAGACGCATCAATTCCCTAAGTTTCGACTTTAAAATTTACCAATTTGGGCCTCCCTGGTGGCATAGAGGTTAAGTCTCAGCACTATTATGCTATCACGGCTGCCACCTGAGTTCGATCCCCGGCCAGGGAGCTTCCCACATGGCGCAGCAGACCTCTCCTGCCTCTTCTGCTGCTTCCCGCAGCAATGTATTTCAGTCAAATCTGCCTGTTCTGCTCCCCACTCTGTCTCTCGTAATCCTCACCCCTCCGCCCCCCTCCACCCGCACCTCTGGCCTATACATAGATAAATATCCATAAATAAATATTTTTGAAATAAATAAAATTTACAAATTTATCTTGGGTTAAATGGCATCTTTAGTTCCTTCACCTATGAGAAAGAAAAAGAGCCCAGAACGATTATGTTGTACCATTGGAACAATCCAAAACACAAAGAAATCTTTGTTCCTAGATTCATTGTTGCTTAGGAAAGCCAGATTCCAGAGATGCAAGTGGAGGGGGAGAGAGCCGTCTCTTTCTGACATCTCCTGAGCCAGCAGGGTAAGAAGCCAGAGCAATTTAAGGAAGAGAGGATCTGAAAATGGTTTGTTCTAGGACTGGAAAGATCTGAAGCGTCTCTAGCACTTACTCCTGAGTGACACTTGTCCACTCCAGAAGGGAGAGACTCTCTGAGATGGAGAAGGACGTCAGTCTTGACATGTAGCAATGCACGGAACAGGAGAGGGCGAGACAGATCTTGTAGCCTTTGCAGACTAGGTGAAACAGCGCGAAGGAAGTAGGCCTGGACTTGATGTCAGAGATTGTCCTTGCTGCAGAAGGTGGACATGAGAGACCACTCAAGGCCAAGGGAGTGCTTGACCAGGCAGACAAGGCCACACCAAACCAGCAGGCATTACTCTCCACAAGATGAAGCACACGTTGACATGGAGAGAAATCTGGGAAAGCAACGGGACGCTGCATCCTTGTCCCTTTGCAATATCAGTCTGTGTGTGCCCTGGAGCTGCAGAACAGGGCTGCACTTCAAATGAACTCGAGAGCAGAGTTTCTTCATCTCTAAGTCCCTGAACCACTTATCAAGTGTGAAACCTCTACGAAAGTCAGGGAAGTTCACACACAAAGGTCAGGTCCTTTTAAAAGGTTCAATGGAAAACTGGGCAAAGCTTCAAGTGCTTTTACTCTTTATTGTTAAAGACCAGGAAATTTCTAGTACAGGAGACTTCAGTGGTAAACTGAGGCTTCATGGGGCAATGACCTTAGAATTTTCACTCATTAATTTAATATCTAGAAATTTATTTTAAAATAGTCTATTGTGTGCAAGTTTTTCACTATAAAGGCATTCACTGGGACACTTTTCACAGTGCAGAAAAATGTGAACCACCTAAATCTCAAATAGGGGAATGATTGAGTAAAATTTGGGATGGTAATAAAATGATAAAATATGCTATATTGAAAATAACCTTGAAGAAGATTATTTAATGAAATTAATGAAAAGTTAACAATGTGGAGGTGGTGGGGGAAAAGGTCTCAAAATACTTTATAATTTATTGTTATTGTACCAAATCTCTCATTTAACATCTGCAACAGTCCCTGGAGGAATGGACTGGAAAAATACCCTAAGGCACTGAGAGGCTAATATAGTGTCCAAGGACACAGAGCTGGCAGCTGTGGGAGACAAAATGTAAACTTTGACAGTGTGAAGTCACGATCACACCTTTTTTTTTTTTAACACACTTTCTTAGCCACAAACTCTATCAAATATATAGTCCTAGACACACCCCAAGTTCCAGAGTAACAAAAATAAAAGTCAAATTTGAGAGACCACAGAGTTTAGGAAATAAAATTTAATGGAATTGAATATATCATTGGAGAATTGTGATTAAAAATCACACATCTTAGCCTCCAGCTTCCATTGTGTTCATTCTGATATTCTGGCTTGTGTGGAAGAAATTGAGTCTACCCCAGGGAGGGGCAGGAGGATCAGGGACCAAACCTCGTTTCATCTTTATCGTTATGCTATCTCCCAATGGAGTCACACACCCAGGCGCATAGGTACTATGACAGTGTTGCCTAAGTTGTGTATCTTGCAATGTTGAGGGTAAATGTAAGCATTCATATGGACCGTAAATCTGGTCATCTTATTTTTTATTTATCTAAATATATCAGGAGGACCCCTCCCCCCCCCCAAAAAAAAAAGGAAGTGGCCTGGACCCTTATTGATCTTGAGGGAAGCTGAATGAGCCAAGTTCATTGGTTTATTCTAACAGTTCATTCTAACAGTTCACTGGTTTAGGTATGTGACTTGATCCTAAGAATCTCTATGATCCAAACAAACATGATCAGACGTAACGACGAACAGCACATTGAGAAGTATGGGTATGTCCATCTGACCAGTGGAACATCCTATGTGATTGTCAATGATCCATCACCTACCGCATTGTTCTCTTTCCCCCCACTGGCATGTAACTCAAATATGTGCACAACCAACATTACGATGTGCAATAAAATAACACCAATCCCTGAATTTCACTGCTTCATGAGGGCCTCGGTGATTGAGCTGTTTGGGAAATCTCAAGAGTCTTGAATTTTCCTTTCCAGCAAGGTATTTTAAAGGGTGTTCCTGGGGGATGGTCTACTTGCCATGTGCATCACTTCTATAGGATCTTAGATCATTGAACACATACCTGTGACTGGTTGAGTCCTAGAAGAACAACAGATTAGGAAGCATTTTCTAAATTTATCAGATCATCAAACTTACGTTTCCAGACTCTCTCCAAGACTTGAGTTCCGTGACACTCACTGTTAGAAACACCAGCTGCACAACCATCCCCAGTTTTGACATTCTAGTCTCCTTCAGTGGAGATAAATGGAGAAAATTGTATTTCTTCACACTGATTATAGACATTTTAAGAAATGAAGACTGGCAGGCAAGTCATCTAGTTTTCCCCAGGCAGGGAAGCAAGAACATCCATAGCGTCTACCAAAGAGGCTTGTCACTGTGACCACAAGTTAGGAACTGGTGGATGTGTCCTGAGGACATGCAGGGCCACATCTTTCCCAACAGCCACTCAGGTTCTCCTTTGCAATGTGTTTATTCTGCACGGTTGAGGGTCAGGGACGGATCAACCAAGGAGGTTGTCTCATATCATGGTCTTTGGAAGAATGCCCCAGAACCTAACTGCAGTGTTACACAACTGATCCAAACTGGCCACTGTGTACTGGTTCCTAGCTTGTTTATTCACTGCAGGCTGAGATCTGCTCACTCTGTAGCCCACTAGCATCTAACTCAAATATTTGCACAACCAATTGTTTTAAAAATAGCCCACACTAGCAGATTTTTAGCCACTTAGAGCCTGTCTGCTTTGCATACCCCATGAAACCTCACCTCCTCTGTTGGCGATTGATGACATGGAGCCTTGTAGTTGTGAGCCCAAGTGGCTATAGTCCTTCAGAGTTCTCAGTGCCAGAGACTGCCCATTGCTGAGCAACCCCAACTGGACAAGTAAACCTCCTTTCAGAAGCCCGCTCTCCCAGGCACTCTCTTTCCCTTCTCTCTCTCTGTTTGATGTCTCCTGGGCCACTGTAGCCTCAAGATAGTCTCATGTTTTCAGGGATCTCCCTTCCATGCAACCCTATCCAAGCACCATATGGTAAAACTTGTTGTGTGTTAATGCTTCTCGTGGGCCTATCTTTTTCTTAGATCATCCCCCAAAGACTTTCCAGTGAACCACAGCATATAAATAGAGAGGTGAAACAGAACACTGGAGCCGGTGCACAGGAATCCATCCATGTCCCTAGAATTCTTGCTGAAGAGAACAGCAGGAAATCTTCCAGAAACACAGAAGCATCCAGGCCACCACAGCTTCCTCAAATAACAGCAGAAGAATTTCTTCCAGAGAATCCAGGGTGATAGTGGTTCTGAATTGCCAGCAATGGGCCAACAACTGTAAGACCTTCTGGAAAAGAACCTGCATGATATCAAGTTGGGAGAGAACCTATGATGAGGCTGAATGTATGGACTACTCAGCCATGAGCTGTGGAGACTAATAACCGGTCATACACCTGTACGTAAGCCTGGGGGCAGCCTCCATGCCCTCCACGCAGCGAGAGAGCCACTGTGTGTGCTCCCACTCAGGTGACCGATGGCACCAGTTTTCATCCAACAATTTCAGCAGTTGATCACCAACCCTTACTCCTTACACACAATGCCATATGCGATGACCTGGGCATAGCTGAAACTGGCTGGTGTAGTCTTACCAACTGAACGTTGACGTGTCCGTTCTTGCTCCATGCCAGTGGTTGCTTCTATAACAGAAACAAAGGCCATACAGTGGCTTTTACTAAGGTCACTGGACTTAGCTGTCTCCTTCCATGATGAGAGAGTAAACAGAAGATGACTAAGCATTTTTGGCATCCAAGACCATCCAGCGTTAGTACCAGACTCTGCGAGAAATGTATTTTGAATGTCTTAACCTCAACTATGTGAGGGGAGGGAAAGCTGAAGGGCTCCTTACAACAATATTCATTCATAGCTATTTATTGAGCAGCTACTATGAGTCAGGAGCAAACAACATGAGTTGGTCTCAGCAGTCTTCACTGGAATGCAAAAACAGCCACAAAAGCTTTCCACGCCTATGTGGAAGAGTTTGCTATAAAGTTTTCTTTCCCTTCCATCAAATAGTGCAGTCTATTCCTCCACTCTTTGAGTCTGGACAGGCCACAAGGCAAGCTGACTCCTACTCAGTCTTGGTGTTCCGTAAAACTGACTTTAGGAGCTGGTTCTGCTAATTCTCTGAGGCAAGTGGGGAGGCTCCAGAGTTCAGGATGTTTCCTGCGTCTTGTGGGAATTACTGGACTCTTTGGAGACTCAGGCATTTTCAGAGCTTTATGTTTCTGTGGGAAGCCTATGGATCCATCATGAATCCTGTGGATTTGTGGGGTATTCTGTGGCACAGCAGGACTTGTCCAAACAAATAATGGTGAAATATGATGGGTTTTTTTCTTCACATCTCATCCATCACATTCTTTATTTCTAACTCATCATGTGATCCTACCAGACCTGCGAGAGAGACCTGTCTGCTGATGATGCTCCTGGATGTTTTGCAACATAAAATTACTATAAATATTTCTAAATTTTTGCTCTCAGTTTCTGTACTTACCTCCCTGCAGCCCTGTAACAGTTTGTGAGCTGGCACTGGTCCTGAACGAGAACCACACTTTGAGCAGTGTTGCGCAGAGAGGGTTGAAAATGAAAAAAAAAAAAAACCTATGAAAATAATAAATATTGAAGTAAAAATGAAAAACAAATTGTAGAGAAGGCTGAGGCTTGCCTTAGTGTATGCACAGCCCCTGGCCTAGAGCCATCAACTCTTGCCTGTGGCTTGAGCTTGACCATTAATGTTTTCGTTAAACATGGACCCAAATGGCATCTTGTCAGTCCCCAATGTAAGGTCTATGGAAAATCAAGTAACAGAAAAACTTTTATGAAGAAAAGAACCCTAATATGGGAAGGGTGATGAATAAATAAAAATAATAACACTCAACATTTAGTACCTCCCTGGCCAGAAAAGTAGTTGTAGAAGGAAGAGTCATTCTACAAGCCCCGGTGAGCCTAAGGTGTGAGGGCAACACTGACCTCAGCACCAGCACAGCCCTGAGCCCTGGCGCAAGGACTGCTGGGGGAGGCTGGCTTGGAGGGCTGCAAGACTAGCAACCCCAGCCAGCGAAACGATGGCCCCCCATGCTCCAAGTATCTATTCACCTCTGCCCCGCCACCACTTTCTTAACCACTTGCAGACAGCAGCAGCACAAAGGATAGCATATCCAGAAGAATCTGCAGAGTGCTTTAAAGTATGTCCCTTGAAGTGCCTTCCTAGGACAGATTATTGCAGTAAGATTTTCTTCCCATGGGTCAGGACAAAGTCAAACATTCTTTGCAATGCTCTACTGTGCCATAGCAAAGTTAAAATCACTACATGAGTAAATGATGCTATATGCACACTATGGAATACTATTTAGCATTAAAGGGAAATGAGCTGTAAGCCACGAAAAGGCATGGAGGAAACGAATTCACATTGTTGAGTCAAAGAACCCAGCCTGAAAAGCTCACATACAGTATGATTCCAAGTATATGGTGTTTATAAAAGGCAAAACTATGGTGACAGTAAAAAGATGAGTAGCTGTCAAGGTTGGCAGGAATGAAGAGAAGGAGCACAGGGCATGTTTAGGCCATGAAGATATTCTGCAAGACACTATGATGGTAGATATATGTCATTATACATTTGCCCAAACCCATAGAATGTACAAGACTGAGGGTGAACTATGAACTCTGGGTGATAATTATGCATAAATGTAGGTTCATCAATTGTAACAAATACACCACCCTCATAGAGAATGTTGATAACAGGGGAGGCTGTGGCTGTGGGGATGTCATGGGGGGAGGGGGAGGAGGTACAGGGGGAATTTCTATACCTTCCTTTCACTTCTGCTGTGAATATAAATTTGGTATAAAAATTAAGTCTTTAAAAAAAAAAAGTGCCTGTCATGGAACTGTGTGACTACTCACAAACTGTTGACACCAAAAATACCAATTGTTTGGGATCTAATTAGACTTCTTCGCATTTATTTCTTCAACCATTTCTTTATTAGATTCCTCCTTCTAGGCTATCAGCCTGTGGAAGGCTGGGAACTGCCTTACTAGTTCTGGATTCCTGTGCTTAATTACAGTCCCTGGCATACAATTGGCACTGTATTAATATTTGACATGAATGAAAGTGGAGTTAGAAAAATATACAAATCTCCAAGCCCCCGTGTAAGGCTGGAAAGCCTGTGTGTGGTAGTCGTGTTTCCCTGCTCCACACTTTGACTGTTCAACATTGCTTTGAACTGTCTCACAGCTCGCGTACATTATTTCAGACGTTTCAGTGTCCAACCTAATGGTTCACGTGGTATCCAGACCATCACTTGGACTTCAAGAACGGGTTAGAAAAAAAGAAGAATGTGGTACCACAGAGTCACAAGCGAGCTCAGGGCTGCCTAGTGCGGGGACCAACACCCCAGGGAGGACCAGCCGGCCATCTGCTCCCCACCCCCACGGTGCTTTCTGGGCGCTCACATATACAGGGATTTATGAGCTCTCCTGCGGCAAAGTCGAACCATTTCTGCGCTCAAGCTGATTAAAAACATAAAAGTCAGGGCCTTCCTGATGGCACAGCGGTTAATTGCTGCACTGTGGAGCTGTTGGCAGCGGCTACAAGAGTTTGACGCCTGGTGGGGGAGATTCCCACATGGCGTAGCAGACCTCTCCTGCCTCACCCGCTGCTCCCCTCAGCAGTGTATTTCCATTGATCTGCTTGTTCTGCTCCCTACTTTGTCTCTGGTGCACCCTCTCACCACCCCATGCCTCTGGCCTGTACCCCGACTTGTATGCATAAAAAATTAAAAATACAAAATAAAAGTCATGTGCAGGAAGACACACTTTTATGATCATTCCCATTTCCAGCACAAGGAAATTGAAGTTCAGGCTATAAAGAAACTTGCCAAGTCCGCTAGCGAGACCAGACCTGGACCCTCCTGTGTGAGCCTAACACGGCCACTAATCCAGCTCTCGACTAACAGCTCACTGGCTCCCTTGCTGCCTGGAGGATAAATACTTCGCAGCGTTTGGTCACCAGCACTCCTGACCAGCCGCCACCTGGCGGATCCTGAATAGGATCAGGATTTTATGTGAACTATTTGGAGGCCTCTGATGAAAGGTTAGGAGGTATGAACATTCAGTCATGTTCAAAACATCTGAGGGGCTGAACTATGTTTATCCAGACCTGGCAATTCCTGTGTCCAAAGCTATTTTCCTGGAGCCCTCTGGAGGGCTCATCTTTGCCAGAGAATGTTCCTATAATGCTCCGCCCTACGTGCAGGAACTGCAGCTGCCCATTCTGCTGGGCCCCATCAAGGCTCTCAAGGATGAGGGAACATGCTGTTTTCACCCAAATGCTTGTAAACACCTCATTCATTGCACAGTCCTCCAGCCACATGCCTGGGGACACACGGCTGCACAGATTCCCAGATGGCTTCTGGACAAGCCAGGAGGTGACATGGATTTTGACTCTGAGTTCCACGGCTTTTCTCTTTGCCGCAAACTCCAACCACAGGCCACTTGTGGTCTGAGTCCTAACCCTGCTCTCAGCCTAGCTCCCAGGAGCAAATGGCTCCAGGACAAAATGACGCAACTATAGTATCAGGCTCCTGCCCTGGATGCCAAAAGCGGAGTGAGGATGGAAAGCCATCTATCCTTTTATGAATGGGATGGAACACTGGAGTCTTGAAAAACAAGCCATTTCTTACAAACTCGATGACCCAGTTTTATCTTGGTTTGTGCGTTTGTTCCCCTTTTGCTGTCTCCCAAATTTTGTAATAACCTACTTTATTTATGTCTTCTCTCAAAAGAAGTCATTTTCTATGGACCCTACATTAATTTACAGATCAGGTATCTACAACAACAGAAACTGGGTTTTTTTCTCAGTTTTAGAGGTCAGAGATCCAAGATGAAGGTCTCGGCAGACTCGGTTTCTCCTGAGGCCTCTCTCCGTGGCTTGTAGATGTCTGTCTGCTCCTGCATCCTCACATGGTCTGTGTCCTAGTCTCCTCCTCTCCTAAGGACACTAGTTATATAGGAGTAGGGCCCACCCTGATGACCTCATTTTAACCTACTTACCTCTTTAAGAGCCCCATCTCCAAATACAGTCACATTCTGAGGTACTGGGTTAGGACTTGAACATATGAATTTTAAGGGATGCAATTCAGTCCAAAACACATCCTTACATAGAACAGTGTGGTGGGCTTGGCAATTATGGGCCATCTCCAAAAGGAAGGAAAATGTTGGAGAAAAGAATTGCAGCTTCAAATCTGTTCTTCCCTCCCCCAAACCAATTCTCCTTCCAGAGCAGCCTTGGGGTTTCCAAGTTTCCTTGTTTTAATTGGGGATTATTTTTCTTTGTAGTCTGTCTTGTAGCCAAACTCTCACTTTCAGTGAAACTTTAGCCCACCCAGCACTAACTGTACTCCTCCGGCAACTCCTGCTTCCAAAGACCCCACACACCATGGCCAAATGCAGCTTACCAAGGCGCAAGTTCAGCCCTTATTGTCTCCTCATGGACTAGTCAGTCAAGTTCAAATCATTTCCCCATATGGCCCCAATATGTCTTTCTGGGCATGTCCTCCGGCCTCTTTGTTCCTGCCAACCAGACGGCACAGCCCTCTCTAGCCTTTGTTCACATGGCTCTCTTTACACTTTGTAACTGACACAATTCATCCCATTTATCTGCAGTAAGCTTTTCCTGATCCTAAAATCAAGATTCTCCCACCTCCACCTCTACCTTCCAACAATGCGTATTTAGTCTTTCTTGGATGGTGCTTATCCTCCTTTGTCGCCCGTAAAATACCTCCCATGATATCTTTTCACATCACTGTGAAGTGTCCAGTACCTCACCTGACCAATAAGGATCTCATACAAGGTTAACTGCATCGAGTTGTTGTCCTTTCTATATGAGCTCTGTCACCGTTTTCAAGTTCTTCATAGCTGCTGCCACTATCTTTTGAGTCAACGTCTTAGTTCCTTTGGGCCTCTAGAACATAATAGTATAGACTGAGCTGCTTATGAAGAAAAGAAATTTATTTATCACAAAGCGCCAACAGTTTTAGTATCTGGTGAGAACATGCTTCCTGATTCAGAGAAGGCTGTCTTTTCACTGTGTCCTAATATGGTGGAGGGACCAAAGAAGACCACAGGGGTCTCTTTTATAAGGTCACTAACCCCCATCATGATGCTCTGACATCATGACCTAATCACCTCCCAAAGGTCCCACCCCCCATAGTTGATGACCATCAGCATTGGGTGTTACTTGTCAGGCAAGTAAGTTTGAGGGGATGAGGGAGAGACATAACATTCAAACCGTAACAGTCAATCAATAACTAATGCCTGATAGAAGTAATGTTTTTATCTACTTTTCATATTTTGCTTCATAAGAGAATGGAATTTACTCTCTCCTCCCTATAAGAGTGTGTTGAACATAACTCAGCTGGTCTTTCTCTAACTTCTTCCAAGGCCCTTCCTCAGGGAAAAGCAGTGATCATTGATTGATCAAAATTTGAAATTCATTATATCTACTAATAAGCACATCACTGGATTAAAGCCAGTAGTCATAAACCACATACTCTTCCTGGCATTTTTGGTGACTACCTAAAGAAGGCAAGTTACCCTCTATCCTGTGGAAGTGAGTCAGCTGAGTCAGAAAATCTCTTGATATTCTATTTCTCTCTCAACTGGCATCTGAAAATGGAGCCCCCCCCCCCCCGCAGATTTCAATTCTGTGGTAAGGGTGAGGAAGTGACACCCTTGTTCCATCTTGTTCCAAGCTTAAGAACTCTTCTTTAGTTCAGATATGACACTAGGACTTTGGACTCTTCATTAGCCCATTGAAAGGGACACATGAGAATGTTTCTCTGCTGCTTAGTGAGACTTGTACATATACTCCAGCAAGGGGAAGAGAGAGTGGACCTCCAAACCTCTATTTATGCCCTTGTAGTTAGTCAGAGGCAAAAAGTAGGGGGAGGAGGCAATTAAGTAATGGGGCAGCTCTTGCAATGAAGGACAAAAATAATTAGTTGAGGGTATTGAGTGGGACCTGGTGCAGGAGGGGATCAGATTCTCTGGAGAGCATAAGTTTTGAACTCTCAAATCATTCCCTATCTTCTGAGCATCATAGAGATAAGATTTTTGTTTGTGTGTTTTTATATTATCTTTTTCTAGGGATACAGAGTTCTGCTTATATTATTTTCACGAGTCACCAAATACAAGATCTCCAAGGCACAAGAGCCACCTTCCATCTAAATATTTAACTCAGAAATATTCTAAACTTAATTTGCTGGTAAATTGTCGTTCCCACCCAATAGGAAGGCATTTCCTGTTGAAGATCATAGGAAATAAAGTCAGCTTTATTTAGTATACTCCTTCTGTACAATGATTCCCACTTAGATCATTCTGCACTTAGTTTTCTTCTCTATAAATTACTCTAACTTATCCTTGTTGTCATTATTTTGTCATGTTAAGTCTCTAGTTCATAAAAAAAAGTATCAATGACTCAAAAGTGGTTTGCTAAAGGATAAGAATGTAATGAAAATAGTAATATAAATACTATGGCTCAAAATAACATCATAAATACAAATAGGAAAGAAGACTCCAGTCCAGTTCAAATATAGACCATGAATCTGCATGTGCTAAGACAAGTGATATACAAGTAGATTTCCTACAAATAACCCCAATTAAAGAGTTGAATGGGAAGCCTGGTGACAGATTTTTAAATTGGATTTCACTGCAACAAGGAATTTGCTTCTATTCTGCCCTCACCTGTCTGTTAGAAACTTTGTTAACTAGGAATATGAAGATTTTGCATCATTTTCCAATGTGAACCTAAAATTCCAAAGTCAAGATTCAAAACCTTCTTCAAAAAATAAATAGGTTTGTGTCAAATATTTTCTCAAAGTTTAGAAAATCACTTTCATAGTGTTTCACACATTTATGCTCAAAGAGGAAGTAGAATAAGCCTGTGGCAGTCAACAGTTTTGTTCACTACCTACTTCCAGCTCTTTGCCTACTGTGTGCATGACAGGGTTGCATCTTTCTGCTGCCTTTGAAGTTGGACATAGCTATGTGGATTGCCTCAGTTAGAGAAATGAGAGTGGTCAAACAACTTTAAGAGCTGTATGCAATTTGCCATGCTCTCTCTCCCCATGCATCCATGACAACTTGTCAATGTTCTAGAATTGGCTATTCTACCTGGCTGGATCTCAAAGTAAGGAAGAAATGCAGCAAAGCCTTCAACTGACCTACCTGGATTATTCTTAGTGAGATTTGGGAGCCACTTGTTACTGCAGCATAACTTCACCCATCCTGAGTGTTACCTAGAGATCACATTCTTTCATTGGTGGACACTAGTTGAATCGGAGTACTGATAGCTTATAACATAGATGAACTATGTCATAATCAGTAGAAGGATTTGTGTTTGGTTTTGGTTTATGGTTTGATTAAACGAATAATGTACCAACCTTTGAACTCACCTATGGAATATGAGTGACATATATTCAAGGTGGATGCGACTGGTGACTTTTTCTACTAAAAACTTAAAGTAAAAGAGAAGAGGTGTTTTAGCTAACAGTTATCAAGTGAGTCATGATGAGGACTGGAAAATGTGTGTTGTGATGAGGATACATTAAACACTAGCTAAAGAGACATTAAGGAAGGGTGTTGCCATGAACAGTTAAAAAGTTACTCCTAAATTTCAGTCTTCTGGTTATTCAGTATTCAACATTATGCATCCTAATCATGACGCAATAATACGAATTTAACTCAAGTTGGAAGTTAAAATCAAGTGGTGCCCATTTGGTATATATATTTTCAGAACATAGAACAAAGGTATTAGCAAAAAGCACCAAACTATTTTCCATAGTCTGTACTGCATAAAAGGCTTTCAAATTAAATATTTGAAATTAGGAATGAATAATTTGTTAAGCATTACTTCATGGCACCGATATTAATTAAAGCTATTTTGATGATATCAAATGAATTCCCCACATGGAATAACTTAACTATATATTTGGATTTCAATCTGAATGCAATCTTAGAGTAGCTGTGTAGATCTGGGCAAGCGACTTAGTTTCACTCTCACACAGTCAAAGACCTTGCAGCAGCATAGCAGATGGGACTCAATATCTGCAGCCTGTGTGTGTCAAGCACTAAAGACTCTTCAGTGACCAAGAGCCTCATCTGTTGAGCACAGACACAGAATCATGTGCAACAGCAGTGGTAACACCTCTGAATTCCTGAAGGTAAACACAAGGACCGCTTTATTTTTTTCTTTGCTCTTAAAGGTCAAGAGAGTGATTCTCTCTTCCCATTGATCATCTCTTTTTGATCCAGTGGAGTTCTCTTATTTCTTGGCATCTCCAAAAATACATCTACTTCATAGATACTGCAACAGCAGAGCACAGCAGCACCAGCCATATAGAAACGCATTCCTGCATGGTTATAATTGATCAAATAGAATAGTGGTTCCCTCTCTTAGTCTGGGTATGTCCTCTTCTGTTTATCCTACTCTCCAGCCTCCAACATAATCTTTTGTTTTCCCAACACAAACACCAAATTTCAACTATTGTCTATCCTCAGGATTGTACTGTTTTTTCTTATAGCAATGTTATCCCAGGAAAGTCGAATACTCTATACTTATGTCTCCTGGCTTTTCCGATAATCATTTGAATTCACCACCCCCATTCTAGACCTTTTGAGACTTTTGACACTACAGTGCTTCGGGTTGTTTTGGCTCCTTATATAGACTTGAAAACACCTGCACTCTGAGTGCTGGGTTCTTCTGTGCTTAGAAGGTCTTTCCATGTCATGTCATACTTCCTTCCAATCCTAAATAAGTATGAAAGACTTTGTCTTCGCCTACTTTTTCTAGGGATGGAGTGGGCATGTACTCACTTGCTTAGTCAACACTACTGCCTGCATTGTGAGACAGTAAGGAGTTCAAATTTCATAACAGAAAATAAATGTTCTCCACTTAGTCCCTACATTATGCTGTTTCTTGTGGCTGGTATACCAGCCAGGATTGGTTAAAATCGGCTAGAGTAACAAATATACCAAAAGTGCCAGTGGTTGAAAACTACATATCTTACTGATGTGTAAGACGACCATAGCAGGTCAGTGGTTATGTTTATTACAGTTGCTCAAAGAATAGCTCAACAGTTGCTGACTTTCACATATGATGGTTAATTTTATGTGCCAAGTGTATCTCTGAGGGTATTTCTGGAAGAGATTGGTACTTAATTTGGCAGATAGAGTAAAGAAAATCACCCTCACTGATGTAGGAGGGGCATCATCTAATCTGTTGAAGATCTGAATGGAACAAAAAGGCAGAAGAAGAGCAAACTGTTCTCTTTGCTTGAGTTGGGACATCATCTTCTCCTAACCTCAGATAATGGTGCTCCTAGTTCTCAGGCCTTTGGACTCAGAGTAAATTATGCAACTGGTTTTCCTGGTTCTTTGCTTGCAGAGAGAAGATCATGGGGTTCTTTGGCTACCATAATCATGTGAGTCAATTCCTATAACACATCAAATGTCCATATATATCTTATGGGTTTCTTTTTTGTGGGAGAATGCAGACTAATGTGTCATGTACTGTTGGGAAGGGAAGAAGAGAAGGGAAGAGAAATTTGGAGAGTCTTCATAGCAGCTATTAAATACTCAAGCCTGAAATGACTCATATCCTTTCCACTCATAAGTCAATCCAGAACCAGTTAATGGATCCACTCACCCATGAAGGAACAGTGAAGAATATTGAAAAGTACTTTGATGTACAGCACTAATAACTACCATAGTAGGTCCCAATGACAAGGTTTAACTAATATGACAACACTATCTTCAATTCTTTTCCTGACTATTTGCCCCACATGCTGAGAAAACCACTACCTCATTCCTGCTTTATGTCCTATGGGTTTATTTACCTCAAATTTGATTAAATTTTACAGAAAGCTATATCTTAGTCTAATTCATGTTCACGTTCTTTCATGTGGAAACTGTGGGTTACTGTGAGCTGGCTGCTAGCTGGCTACTCATGGGCAACTGTGACCTATTTTTTACCTGCAAATCACTGCAGAGCATTCCTTGACTACCTATGGAGAATAGTCCCTATCACAGGCCCTGGGACACCCAGGCTGCTATTAACCTGATTATGGGACTATCTCCACAGTGGTTTTGGGATAACTCTGCCTGTGACAACATCAACTACTTTGCTGACACAAACGTCTCTTGACACGTGGTCACGATGCCCCCTTCCCTGACCCTCGTAAAACTTTGTCCCCCATTCCTATCCCACCCTCAGGACCTTATTGCTCACACCACTGTCACATGATCAGCTTTTACCAGCCTGTGTGCTTTCAGTAAGTGGCAAGAGAACTGCTCAAGGAACAGTCTTGCCTTGCAAAGCTGCTCCACAGGATGTGTCCCTCATCACATTCCCACCACAAAGCGGCAACATATTCCTGTCCAAACAGAAAACTAATCATTTGTCTGTCTTCAAAATGCTTCTTATACTGATAAACTGTCAAACAAATCAAATAGCTATTTGACATGTATCTAAGAGTATTTCTGGAAATACTCTCAGAAAGCAAGGGCAAAGCCCCCAGCAATATATTTTTTTAATGTTGATACTCTCAAATGAGCATGATATGAAAGTTTTAACTGAAAAAAAAATCAGTTTTCTCCTATATGTCTCACAGTACCTCCAAAAAGCAGTTCCCTTCAAGAGCAATACTTTAACAAATGCATTCACTCAAAATCACTATAAATTCCAAATGTATTTATAACTTTCAATTTTTTAATGTGAGTGTGGAAAACTCTTCAAAACAAGTTTAAACTCTAATCATAATTAGTTCATTCAGACCAAAATTCTAATAGTAGTTAGTTCGTTCAGACCAAACAAATTCTTACCAACATGCCACCTTCGCACAACTCTAGATGGAATGGTGGGTTCTGTTCCCTCTGTGTCTACTCAAACCTGAAAGCTGCCTTACGAAACTGTAGAGGCTAACAGCTTTGGGGCGGCATGGGGGAATAGCATTTGCCAGATTGACTTGTAGCTCCAGTTCTGGATGTAATTTGAGTTATACTCATGAGGTTGTGCCTTGTGAGTCTTCCAAAATAAAAAATTTCTTAAAGCCTTCTGTGCTCTATTCAAAATACATCAGTGTAGTCACACATTTCTTATTGTTGAGAAAGGGAACCACTGTCTAGGCATAATCTTTCAGAAGTCTGTTAACATAATAAAATTGTGTTCCAGTTCTTAGTGTCAGAACAGAGGGATGAATACCAACCCCACCATGCCCTACCTCAGACTAGTTGCTCGCCTACTGTGGGATGACTTAACCCCTTTGAGTCTCTGTTTCCCCAACCAGAGTGTCAATAATAAACATCTCATGAGACTGGCATGTTGTATGCTGGGCACATATTAAAAAGTATTCAATAAATACTGTCTTCCTCTCTAGGTATCTGATGTTGGGAAAGTCAGCAAAAACTTATTTTGGTTACCTTTTTTCTTTTTTTGCATAACGTAGTAGTTTAAGACAACAGTTTACAATTGCTTATGATTTTGTTTAGAATAGGGATGGTTTGTGCTTCCATTTCTGAATCTGCTGTAGATAAGACTACTCTATCGGACCTCTAGGTTCTTAACTGACTTGACTGGGCAGTGCTGCTTCAAAAGGTGTCAGCTGAGGCACTGAGTGAGTGGGAAGATTCCAAATGGTTTCAATAACATAGGTGTCAGTTGATGCCAGGCTAGGCCGTGGCTGTTGACCAGGGAACTCAATTCTCTTCCACATAAGTGTCTCCATGTGGTTGCTTGGGCTCCCTCATAGCATGTGATCTCAAGAGTTGTCAGACTTCTTACATGGCAGCTAATTTCCAAAAGCATGATAGCAGGAGCTGCCAGGCCTTCTTAAGCCTTAGGTCTGGAATTGGCATAGCAAATTATTCTGTTGGTTAAAGTGATCAGAGTCAGTCTGTATTCAAAGGACAGAAGGAGGGGGAGGCGGGAGAAATTTCATTAAGGACATAACTACTTGGAGGCTTGGTTATTTTCTCTCAAACTCCTGAGAAACAAATTAGATCTACTTAAGAAACATAGAAAGTTGGTTGCCACACCCAGCTCTGTTCCAAAGAGCTGTGGTATATGCAGTGCTCTTAGATATTGTCTCTGGCTCTGGAAGGTCTTTGTCCTCATAGCTTTTAAGGAGCCTCTGTCTTTGCTATACACATCAAGTGGGGTACGTTTGGGAGGTGACAACCCCCGACTTGTTGCAAATCAATGCATATCCCCCACTACATACGCAGATTTTGTTATCAGTAAATACATAGATTTCCACAAAGAGCAGGTTCCCAGGCAAGCAGAGCACCCTTTGGGGGTAGGTAGGAAAGGAGTCCTTTTATCTGAGTGATTTCGGGCTAAAATACCAGAGATGAGAACTTTCAAACTGAGTCTAAAAATATCATTTCACTGTAAAGTCAACCTTCACCTTAAGGGAGAAAAGAAAGTAACTGAGAAATAAAATAATACCCGTGGTTCCCACAGCCCAACCCACACACAAAGGCATAGCCTTTAAAAAGCCATGAAAGTTTCCTGCCACCAGTGTACTCCCTCCTCATTCAACCATGATGCTACAAGAGTTACTTTTTGGGTGATGACAAACTCGTTAGAAAGTTCTTGCTATACAAGAGACTGGTGACAGTTCACAGGTGACTTGGTGGTGGGTATTTTATGGGGATTACATCTGACAGGAGAAATCAAACATTGTATAAAAATGAACAACAATGTTATATATACATACACATGTGTATATATATAAATATGTAAATATATTTAATAAAAAGATGAATTAGAAATAAAAAAATAGGAAGTTCTTGCTAAAAGGGAAACTTTGGCAGCTGAAAGGATCTCCACTAGCTCCCAGCAAAACTGGCAAACAGCAAGGTCCTGAAGGAATGAGCCAGATGTCACAAAACAGAATCTTTTTGATGCTGAAGGATAAAGATCTGAGCTGAGGGAGGGTTCAGAACTATTCGGAGCAGGGATGACATATTTGTGTGACCACTTCTCCACCCTGAACCCACCACACGTAAGTCCAGCCGAAGGGCCCTCCATGTTCTGAACTGTCTGAGCTTACATGTGGCCTCAGGATCCTTCTCAATACTCCAAAGAAGTCCTGCTATGGTCTAGAGCTGGTCCTCAAAGGGAAATCAGTTTTCTGTCCCTGGTGAGGAGATGAAGGATTATCTCTTTCCCCACGGAGGTATGAATATTAATTAGGGTTCAGATAATATGTCAGAGAGCTCTCTGCTTTGAGGCCTGGACTTGGCAATGGCGCCAGTGGTGAAGTTACACTGCGGGAACAGTGGAAAGGCCAAGCTGACAGGGAGCATCTGGCGCAATAGTGACAGCACCCCCATCTTCCCAAGAGCTGTGGGCCAGCCGTGCATACAAAGGAAAGGAATCCATCTCCGCTTGCAGTCAAAACAAAAATTATAACCTAAAACCAGACCCCACCTCAGCTATTTACAGCATGAACCCAGGACTCAAAAGTGCCAGGTGAGGTGTTGATGACAACGCTGTCCAGAGGCATAAATGGAAATTACTAAAATTATAGGTGACTCGGCTATTTAGGGGTGGTGACACACATTTCTAAATCTGAATGATGCTTGGGTAGGTGGAAGCCCTTGACATTCCAGCCACCCTTCTTAAGTCCACATAATATTAAAGATACTTTGGGTCTGATTGTATAAACCTTAGCACGTGTTGGTATTTGCAGTTCCGTGCTTCTTAAACAAGACGGCACTTTGTCGTGAGTCTTGACTGTTCAGAGACTTCGGAGAATATTTGCCCTGGCAAAATAGCTGAAGCATTTTAGACTACAAACCAAATGTTTATTTGTGGAATTTAGCCTTGCCCACAGTTTACCAAAATAACAAGAAAACTAGCCTTTTTCTCTGTCTCAACTATGTTTTCTTCCCATCATATTCTTGTAATGCTGGGAACATATGGTTAAGTAAAAGAACTCCACAAACATATATTCCTCAAGAAAAGACAGCAGGACTATAATTCATGGGAAAAGCCAGCCAGGTTTTCCCTGAAACATATAACTAATAACAGACATGTGGGATTTATGTTTATTCTTACTATTGTCTAAAAATTATGACTAGCAATACTTTATTGTTCTAACTGCTATGTGTGGCACTTAGATATCTTTGTTTTATTCAAAGCAAAGGGAGAATGACAAAACCTACTGTTTGATTTTTTAAATGATATACTGAAACCACAAAGATAACTGCAGTGCAGGTTTATGTCAACTTGGCTATCATTTTGAGATTTTTGTGAAATTGACTAACCGAGTTCTAAAAAACATGTTTAAAAGAGAGAGAGATGGGATTTGGGTTAGTGGATGGTGATGATTCAGGCAGAGCAAGGAGAACACAGTGATACACGGGAGATGCTATTGGGAGAGGAAGGGGGGTGTAGAACAGTGAATTATGAGAGGAAACCTTCCCCTACGGTAAGTTCATCTTCCCATTACAGAGCTTCTAGATCACAGGGGTCAAAGCTGGCATGTTGTCTACATCAAGTCCAATTGAATTCTAGTCAGTTAAATGTAATTTAAGAAATAAATAAAGGAATTAGAAGAAGTAATAAGTAAATAATCTTGAACTGAGGAAGAACATTCCTAGCATAACTCCTAAGGTAGAAATCATGCGTCAGTTACCAAGTCTGCCGACGTGTTCTAACACCCTTTGCACTGTCTTTGTTTCTGCTGCCCTCCCTCCAGTTCAGACTTCCATTGTTCAGTCATTGCTTTCCTAAGGCCACTTTCCTGCTCAGAGATACCCATCAACACCCCCACTCCTTCATCTGGAGCTGAAGACCCCACTTTCCACTTACTTCACCCCCATCTTTTCTTTACATATCCCCTACACTATGCATCACAGTCAAATTGTTCTACTTGCCATTGTTCCACAGGCATTCTGAATGTCTTCCCACTTTGTGTTGAAACTACCCCAAATACCACACACCCAGTGGCCTTTTCCCTTCTCTTCGTTTCCTTTGAGGCAATGCTCAGAGTCCGCTTTGGGATTCCCATCCCCACTGCCTCAGAGAAAATACATTGCTCCTTTCCAACTGGCTCATATCACACAGAAAATAATAATAATAATACAAATAATCATTGTTACCTTCCTTATTCGATTGACTGTATTTCTTTATATTCTTCCATAACCTGGACCTGGTCAGTAGGCATTAAGGTTTGGCAGCAAACAGGCTATCCAGAGAGGAGACTGGTACATTTCTACCAATACAATCCTTTAATAAGCGAATATATTAGCACTCAGTTTAAATGCACAGTTTAAATGTACTAGTTCCATCTTTCTTGGGGGTATCCTACCTGGTGAATGGGGGTCCCTAACAGTACCCCACCAGCCGGAGTGTGTTGGGGAAGCTCTTGCGCATGCTCATGCATTTTTCCTGGTCGATGTACAGGGTGTTGGCTTTGACGGCCAGGTCATGCTCCAGGGTGGCTTTGGTGTGGACCAGCAACTGCAAGGTGTCCTCTGCGTCCCTCAGGCGCTGTTGCAGGGTCTGGATGGTGTCGTCCACCTCGTACACCTCATTAACAAGGCTGCGCAAGGGAAAAAGCACTGGTTAGGGAGCAGAGGTCACACTTCCCATGAGGTTATTAGCTGAATTTAGGGCATGTGGGATTGAACTCCTGTTGGAGGTGTGGCTATGCTCCGGGTGCACTCAGATCAAACCAACCTCAGAACACTTCATCTTACAAAGCTGCAGAGGAAGCAACAGTTGTGCAGAGTCCTAGTCCCAACCAGGGCCACACCCATTAATTATACCCAGGATCCAAAAGACAGACTAAGCACATTTTGGGGATGCCAGCAAATTTGCATATGCACATCTATGTATATTAAATATTATATTTACAAAGAAAGAGAAAACTTCAAAACATTTGATTTTTTTTTAATTAGTAAAAATGAGAAAAGTCAAAACATAGCGGGCCTTGCTCACATTTATTTCCCATTGGTGTCAGTCAGGAAGCAGGGACACCCAGCTTTACTTAATGGTTAGAGTTCAGCCCAACCCATCAACACAGCCTGGTGGGACTGGGGCAGCCAGCAAATAGAGTACTGTCCACCCCAACAATGTTCCAAGGTAGCCCCAAGATCCTAGAACAAATATTTGTCAATGCTGAAAACTTAACAGATCATGAAAATGATGTGTAAAATGAGCTACATAAGCCATGAAGCAAGCTGCAGTTCTAATTATGTGTGATGATGAAAATAGGACATGGCTTTCGGTAAGACAGAAAGGAAAACAGGTATTATTTCATGTAAAAATCTAGCATCTCCTCAAATTTATTTTAAGCAAGACTGTTACAAATTTCATTTCTTTGGTTATTAGGGAAATTTTTCCTAAATATATATTGGTCATTTTGCATTTCTTCTGTGAATTGTCTCTCTTTTGCTCATTTTTCTACAGGAGTATTACTATCTTATTTTTTTGGAAAGAGCCCTTTAAATATTAGGCATACTGATTCAATTTTTTTGTCTGTTAAGCTGGTGGCACATGTTTTCCCTAATTTGTGTTTAGCCTTTTAATTTTGTTTATGATATTTCTGTTATACATAAGGTTTTAAATGTTCATAAGCCGAATCTTTTCCTTTGTGATTTCTTCCATTTTCCTTCCTTCCTTCCTCCCTCCCTCCCTCCCTTCTTTCTTTCCCTCCTTCCTTCCTAACATGTTTACATTCAGAAAGTCTTTTCTTGAAGAGCAATTAAGTAAAGGCTCCTTTGCCAATTGGCCAATAATATCTCAGGGACAATAATCTAAGAGAATAAGGGAATAGGTTATAAAAAGATAACAATAAGAGCAATTCATTTATACACTACTTTTGGATATATATATATATATATATATATATATAAAATCCTAAGTGCTTTACATGATCAGACCATTTAGTTCTCAGAACAACACTATTAAGTAGTTACTACAATTATCCCCATTTTACAGATGAGGGAACTCAGGGACAAGGAGTTTAAGTAGCTCTCCTCCCAGTTTTACATGGAACTACCCATCAACTGCTTTTAATTTCCGTGCAGGCCTCCTGATTTCTGTCAGTTGAAAACAAGTCCAAATTCATTTGAGGAGTGTTTGTCCCCATTCCCACAAATCTATGTTGACAGGCTATGATTCATTTATCACCAGACTATGGGTGCATGAAATTAATTAAAATACATAGTGATATAAAGAAACAATGACAATGAACAGAGATATGGATGTCCCTAGAGATCCAAAAGGATTTCATGATCATATGAAAATATCCAGACCATGTTGAATGCATTATACCAAGGGAATGTTATAGTCTCACAGAACTTTGCAACTAGAAATTAAACATTAGAGGAAACCCAGCTTCCTTGTTTTACAGACATTAATCCCTTGGAATTGACCTTTCCAAGGGCACCAGCCCCAAGTGTGTTTATAAGCCCAAGGTGGGGCAAACATCACATCTCCATGCCAGGGCCCAGCGATCAAATGCAGACTATTTGGAAACACTCCTGGGACCTCTCCGCCATGTCCACTTTCTGACCACACCCTCCTGGAGGATCTTCCAGTTAGTTGTCAGCTGACCCACGCTAAGATGGGCTATGAAGCAGCTACGTCACCGTTACCTGTGAGTCTTAGATGACTTAGGCAAAGTGATATCCTTTTAGATACTGAAAGCAGGAAACTTCTGATCATCTCGACCCCTCCCTCTTCCCCCCACATCCCTCAATCACTAAATCCTATTATTCCTGTCTCCCTAAGAACCTCTTGGATTAATGGCCTGCAGTGCAGATGCAGACAGGCATTGTGCCACTCACTGTACGCTAATGTGCCGCTCCCTCTCTGCTCTAAAGTCCATCCATGAATGTGCTTGTGCTGTCCCTGACCTCAGTGCCTTCATTCCAGGTCTCCGCAGTCTAGAAGGCCCTTCACTCCACTCTTGATCCCGCTAATTTATACCATCCACAATGCCCTGTGAGTAGACACTTCTCTGGGAAGTCCCGCCCTTACCCTGGGACGAGGTCACTGCCTGATGCATGAGTTCCAAGATCACCCCTTTGGCAGCTCTCCTGCTCTTTCTTCACTGCCTCTCTGCATCTGTACTGCAAGAAAGCACCACCCACCTGACCAGCCTTGCTCCTAGCTATATCCAAAGCGTCTCCCGAAACTGACAGAAAAGCCAAAAAACTCTGGCTGGATGAGGACCGA
This sequence comes from Scalopus aquaticus, assembly GCA_004024925.1. Classification (NCBI taxonomy): domain Eukaryota; kingdom Metazoa; phylum Chordata; class Mammalia; order Eulipotyphla; family Talpidae; genus Scalopus; species Scalopus aquaticus. The sequence goes on from PVIJ01002294.1 coordinate 113,178, forward strand.
CTCCTATGTCCTAGATGAAGGAGGTTTCCCACCGTGGGCAGTAGGGACCTGCCCAGAGGTCCAAGTCCACAGGGTCCCCCAAGAGCAAGAGTCAGACCCCAGGTGACTAAGAGCAAACACCGGCCAGAGGGGGCCTGGCGCTCTGCTTCCAAGTCCCCTGCAGCAGTCTGAGGGGAGTGGGGGGGGGGGGGCGGGGCAGCAAAGGGCTCCCAGAGAGCTCACAGAAGAAACAACAAGCAGTGGAAACACAGCCATCCTACCCTCCTCCTTTCATCTTGTAAACTGTAACTGTTTTCTGACTTGCACTGGAGGGGGTAGGGGGAAGGAGTTGAAATTTAACTGCCAAAGTTTCTTTTGGTCTCGGTCTAGTAAACACAAAATCTGAGAACCAATCTCAGAGCGTATTTTCTTGTTGTCTAGATCAAGTTGGATGAATTAAAAAGGAAAAAAAAATTTGAAGATTTCAGGGTATAAAATATCACTGGCAAAGAAACAAATCTCAGGGAGGGGAGCTGCTGCTCATGAGGTAATAGGATTTATGACCCCTGATTGTTTATCATCTTGCTGGGCCTGCCTCTTCTCTCCCCACCACCCTCAAGCCCCAACCCCCACACCCACATCCCCACTCCCCCACCCCATGCCTCTTCTACTCCATTCAGAAAGAACCCTGAGCCCAGGTAGGGATGATTTATGAGCATTTACCCTGCACCAAATACTAGTCTAATGGAAAATTTATCTGTAAGGGACCCTTCAGAAATACATGATAAAATATCAGTGTTTTTAAAGCAGGAATTCAAGTCACATAGAATGCAGACAGCCTTGCTTTCCTACTGCTCCATCAACACAGCTAGGAGGTCCTACACCTTCCCTCGGTTTTCACCATTAGAAATTCTTATTTCATCATCTTTCAAGGCCGAGTTTCACTCTTGGTTTCCTTGTTCTTGACAGATCAGACAGCTGTTCTGCTGAAACCACTTATGGGGGGTTGGGGGGAGGAATTAAGAACTGAAAACATTTTGCATTCAAATACATATAAAGTTACCATAGTTTTTAAAAAAAAAAGTATCAAGATTATTTAAGTAAAGCAGAGCCTGGTCTGGCCTGCCACCAAAGACACCAAGAATGTGTAGAATTACTTTTGAAAGAACTCATTTAGAAATGTTTTAAATGAAAACAAAAGCCTTGGAATGAAAACAGATTTTTTTTTTCAGCCCTCACTTCCTCTTAGTCTATGGTCTTTATTGCTTTTAGCATGTTCTGCCCAATATGGAGAATAATTCCCTCTCCCAATAATACTCCTAAATTCTGCTGTTGCTACTTCATATTGTCAAGCATATTTTAACAAGAAATCTTTACAGAAACAAAAGTAGGTTTTGTCCTAAAGTCAATAAAGGAACAGAGGAAATAGATGTACTACAGAATTGACAGGAATTAAAGGAAAAGCAGAAGGGGAGAGAGAGCAAAACTCATTCAGCATCTCACGAGCAGCTGTGAATGCCTCATTGTCTGGTAATTTCCAAAGTCCAATTAGACCACTACTCAAAAGCAAAGCTGTGTGTGTCTCATGGCCATCTGAACTATTTATTTCCAGCTCTACTTTTGATGGCTCTGCAGAAATTTTCAGAGAATGAAACTTCAACTCAACTTCCTAATAATATTTATATATCACCACAATTCATGATCAAATCCCAACTGGCCAAATGGGTGTGTTCACACCAGTCTCTTCTGAATCAACAAAACTTCAAATTTCCTTTGCCCAGGGCCTATCTAGTCTCTGGAGTGGAAGGCTACTTATCTTAAACTGTGTGTGTGTGTGTGTGTGTGTGTGTGTGTGTGTGTGTGCGCGCGCGTGCATGTGCGTGTGTGTGTTTAGAGGGTTCTAGAACCCACTTTGAGAAACACATAGCCTGCATGCACTCCTGAATGTCTGTGGCCCTGTCAGCAGCTCCACAGGAGAAATGCAGCTAGTGCAGGAGATGAAGGACATTTGCATATATTCTAAAGCATGCTTCTTAGTATCTAGCTCACACAACATGCGAGTCATACGTGTATGGCATTTGCAGTAACACCCTCCTTTGTGACCCTTAGTTTCATTCTCTTTTTGCCTATTGTGCCAGCTCATCCAAATGGGCACTGAGAAGGTCAAATGAGATCAGGCACATGACTGGGGGCATGGTAAAAGCACCATGCAATGTGCAAGCTGGGAGAAGCAGGAACAAATACTTGGCATGGCTGAATAGAGCTTTGCAGGGAGACAGGCAAAGATTCAAACTGTGGCCAAGTCACTGAACCTGCTTCTGCCTGTTTCCTTATTTGTAAAGTGAAGCTTCTGAAGGTGGTAACAAAGTGCTCAGGAGAGTCCTGCACAGAGTGAAGTCAACAGATGGTAGGCGTTATCATTATTATCACCATCACTACCTTTGTTATTATATTCATTACTGTTGGCCTTACAACGATTCCTCTTTCCTTTCCCTCCTGGAAATCTACCCTTGTTTCTTCGGGGAGCTCAAAGGGGTTTTATCCCTAAGATAAAGGTTCTACCCACTACACCTAAAAGGATTTGGGAATTCAAGTGCTACCCCTTTGTTCTTTCGAGTTGCTATAAATTTGAATTGCCTCTGCATTACAGAGCATTTCCTGACCTAAGAATAGCAATGATGAAATCCAGAGAGAAAAGACAGACTAGCAGGTATTTGGAAATTAGAAACGAAGCCAGAATGTAGAGGGAAAAAATCTTGACCAAGTCCTTACAAGTCCATCCTGAAAGGAATCTTCAAAGTTAAAATAATACTAATAAAGTACATCTAGTGTTTAGTAGATGAACTGTGGCGTTAGATTCCTCCTGCCATGTATATGTGGGAGACGTGCTTGATGAAGGCCAGCTGTTTTCAATTCCTACTGAGAACAGAACAAACTGAGATGAGCTACATGAGACCACTCGGGATTTTCGGTAATTGGTGAGGATGGTCTCAATGATGAGAGCAGACAGGAACTGGCAAAAGAGGCCCACGAGAGCAAATGGGTGGAAGTTAAAAGATAGGGGTCCATGGTACTGGTACCACAAGTCCCTCTTCTGACAAGTCCCAGCCCTGAGAAATACAGTCAAGGAGCTCTGTGGCTTCTAAGAGAGGTGTTCCAGAAGCAGTAAAGATTCTAGGGAAGTGGTAAGGAACCCACTGTCATATTGGCCCCACCGAATGAGGCTTAATGTACACTTGCATCCCAAAAAGGAGTATGATGTTGATGTCATTACCTTTTTTAAAAAAAGGTAAAAAATACAAAATACAGAATTTACATATCTCAAATATTTTTAAATCTACTGGCATTAAGTACATTCACAATGCCACGCAGAATCACCATCCACTGTCCTCCCAAACTGAAACTCTAGGGCCATTAAATGCCAGCTCCCTAGTATTGAAAGAAAAAAAAAAATTTTTTAAGATTTATTTATACAAGCTGGGGTACAGGCCAGAGGCATGGGGCGGCGAGAGGGTTCACCAGAAACAGAGTGGGGAGCAGAACAGGCAGATCAAAAATACACTGCTGAGGGGAGCAGTGGGCGAGGCAGAAGAGGTCTGCTGCACCATGTGGGATTCTCCCGGGCTGGGCATCGAACCCGCATCTCCACAGTGCAGCGCTCAACTGCTGCGCCACCAGGGAGGCCCTGAAAATTTTAAAGTTCCTAGGGATGATGACTTTGTCCCTCCATATTACAGGCATGTGGGCAGAAAGCTCCTTTACGAAGCGCACAACCGGGGGAAGCCCGAGCTGCCCCTCCGGCAAGGGCGGGAAGCCCTCCAGCCTCACCGTAACTGAGCCATGTCTCGGCACAGCTCTATGTTCGGTCTCCTCGTGCGCTCGTCCAGTCTGGTCTGTGCCACCTTCAGGAAGGCAGACTTTTCCCTGATGGCCTTCTTGATGGATTCTATGGTCATTTCAGTCTGGAAAATCTCCTGCAGGACCTGTACAAAGAAAAACAAGTCCCTGAGGCTTTGGCACCCTGCCAGCTCCCCACCTGCTTCCTACCTCTGGCCTGTCCCTTTGGTGCCCAGCCCTGGCGTCTCAGATGAGGAGACAGATTCACTGAGGACACCTTGCTCCTTCCTACTCCGTTCCCAGGAGTCTACCTTGTGGGGCTGCCCCACTCCCCATCACTCTGGAGAGCAGGCATCACTCATCCATTCCCAACACCCATCTAAGGGCGGACTCAGCCAGGTGGGATGACACACTCAGAAATCTGCAAATGCGACAAATCTGAGCACTCTTATCCACCCTGCCCCCACCAGTAGTTATTGAACTCCTCATTCTGACACACACTCCTGTGTAAGTCTGGAAAAAGCAAGGCCAAGAGGTTTTGAGTGGTTCTAACTTGCCTCCTCACATCATTACTGCCTTTCGTTTTTGATCTTCCCTTCTTTCTTTTTATTTTTTTTACAAATCTTCAGCTAGTGGAATATTTGCCTTGAAGCAAATCAAGTTCAAGCTTCAGGTGTCTCACTAGTAAGAGAAGACCACGTGTGATTCTGTAGTCCTGATTTCCTATGCTTCCCCAAGTTGCCTAAGCCTGAACCCCTTCCTGGCTCCTCTCTGTGAAGTAAGCCCCTCTCCTTTACTCTGAAAACCCTTCCATCACCTAAGACCTTGGCCTCTGCAGTCCCATTTCTCCACACCTCCCCACCACTCTCTTCCTTTTCCTAGACCCTTCCCTGGGGGTTGAAGACATACCCAAGTACCAACTAAATTTTCTTTAAACCCGGTGCCTTTACCACCACTCTCTCCAATCCCACCTGGGTATTCTCCCGTAGGTCCCACCCACCCTCCCACCTCCACTGCCAAATGTAGCCAACCAGGATCTGTGCTCACTCCCTCCACTCCCTAATGTCCAGGTGGCCCCTGGATCCAACCCCTGGCCTATTCTTCCATGAAACCACACTTACAAGGCCGAGGATGAAGCCCCTCAGAAGTCTCTCTCTCTCTCCTGAAACCCTTGCCCTGGGTATTTCCTCTGCCCAACCGCTGTCCTGATTCTTGCCTTTCTCTGTGATTGCTCATCACTTCCTGGGCAACATTTTGTTCCTCAGACCCTTCCTCCCCAGAGAGACGTCATGGAATCGCACGCACAGCTTCACACCTGTGTGAGCCGGGCACTCTTACACCTGTCATTTAGGCTTATCACCTCTCTCCCAAGCTTTCAACAAGCTGCTGAAATCATTGCACTGCTCCTATCACCACGGGCACCTGCAGGGCCCCCCACTCCTCGAAGCCATCCCTGTCTCTCACCCTTGGAAACAACTGCTCCTTCTGTTAAACAAAGGTAACATTTGACCTGTAGCTCCGAGGGTTCTTTCTATACCTTCCCTATGGAACATATTGTTTTCCACATACACGTCTGGTCTCACTCTAAGGTACAGGATGGCAGGGTCAGTATGTGATTCCCGTGTGTGCCCAAGAATGCCTACTGCACACCCTTGAATGGAGCTGTTATGGGATGAATTCTATCCTCTTCCCAACTCATATGCTGAAGTCCCAATCACCAGGCCCTAGGAGTGTGAGTGTATTTGGAGAGCCTTTAAAGAGGTCACTGAGTCAAAATGAAGTCACTAGGGTGGCCCCAGGCCCTATATGATGTCTGTCTTCATAAGGAGCCCGAGATGCAGACACACGTAGGGGAAGACCACTGAGACACAGAGAGAAGATGGCCATCTACGGTCCAAGGAGAGAGGCATCAGAGAACACCAACCCTGCTGAGACCCTGATTTCAGACTTTCAGTCTCCAGAACTGGAGGACATTTATTAAATTCTGCTATTTGAGCCATCAGGTTTATAATACCTAGTCTACAGCAGCCCAAGCAAACTAATACAGTAATAAGTAAAAGAGACTCCATCCCATTAGCCTTAAAAAGGCCTTTAGAGTGATTTCTTACTATCCAGTGAATACTTTCTCATCACTGTCTTCTACAGTCGGGTTCCAACCCACCTTCCCAACTTCTCTCCCAGGACATAGCCCACCCTTGCCCGTCAAACTGGCCTCTTCATAGACCTAAACTCAGCCTCTGGTGAACTTTGTTCAAGATGTTGCCCCACCTGGAACATTCACTTCTCTTCCAAACTTCCTGTATTTGTTATTGGCAAACCACATTTGTCATTAACAAATAACATTTGTTATTGGCAAACACAATTTGTCATTTTCTGTTTTGTGCCTCTCTATTCTGCAAATACAAGCTTCCTAGGAATAAAAACTACATTTCAGACTTCTCTCTGCCCTCTACTTCATGTAGCACATTGTCTGGCTCAGTAAATACTTGTTGACCCCAAAAGTTACCCTGAGAAGGGATGGTGAATTGCTAAAGCCTGGGAAAACGCATTGCCTGCAGCTGGGAAGTATCACCTTAGAGTGACATGGGCAACAGTGTAAGGTTCTTAGGAAAGGAATCATAAACACATGCAGCAGAACCCACAGTGACAGGAACTTCAAAACTGACACTAATGGAAGAGCTCCTGGCTAATCTGGAAACACACAAATTTTGTCCGAATTCTTCGTTTTAAAGTCATTGTAAAACTCTTACACTAAGAGCACACTTAGGAAAGTTTAATACCAGAAAAGCTTTGAACTACCTAAAAGTTTCCCATATTTGGTTTTGCATTCCAGAAAAAGGGCCTGAAATAAATTAACAGAAAACTTTCCCACCATATGTTCTAATAATAAATGTAGTTCCTAGTTACATACAGTGAGACTCATTAAACTTTAATAATAATATCGTTGTTTCTAGTAAATACTAAGAAACTTTCAGCGCACAGTACATTCTTTGTGTTCCAAAAACCAGTGGATTTCATTTTGACACCTGGCTACCAGGCTAAAATAAATGGTGGGCTTTGTACTGGTTTTGATTTTTCTTAGTGTGTATGACCCATGACCAGGAGATCGTGTGCCTTGGGACGTCTCTGTGGGAGTGATGAGAGATTTGTGATCCCAGGGCTTCCCATTCTAACTAGGTCAGCTAAGGGGTCCCACCACTGCCCGATTTACCTTTGCTAAGTGAACCTGAATCTTATTTTTAGCATCCGCAGTCTCAGCAATGCGATTGGTGAAAGCCACATTCACTTTGTTGAAATGATTCCACATCTCATTGGCAGTCACAACCAAGAGGTTTTGAATGTCGTCTCTTAGCTTGGCAGAAGCTGCTCGTTCACTCTGGGAGCGGAGAATATTGTCATCCGTAAATCTGGCCCATGACTCTGGCACTGAGATCCTATAGAAAGGTAACAGAACCAGACAATGGTGGCGATGACTGACCTAGCTGGTCTGCAGGCAACTGTTCATCCCGTGAAAGAGAAACCCTCAAGTCACACGTCCTAGCTTTACTGCATAAAACAAGCATCAGAGTAAAGCTTAATTGCTCCTTATTTTACTGCAGCTTTTCTATAAAACCAAAGTATAAACTAAGTTCTCTGCCAGTTTGGGGGTGGAAGAGAGACAAGAGTAATGGACGATGCAGGTATAATGTATCCAAAGGCATATATGTAAGGCTATTCGTCTCCAGTAATATTTTTGCCAATCCACGGCAAACAAGAAACAACCTAAATGCCCAAAAGTAAAGAAAAAGTTGATTAAATGACAGCACATTTAGAAAGATATTTCATAGAGCATACAAATTTATGTTATAGAAGATTATGTTCACAATGTTTTTGATACATTATGAGGTGAAAAGTCAGACTATACAAGCAGTATGTGTGTACTACCATTATTTAAAAATACAACTCTACATCTACGTGCTTGGAAGAATATTCTAAAAACTAACAGTAAATTGTTAACATTGGGTGTCTCTGGCAATAGTTTTATGGTAATATTTCTCTGTTGATATGACAGGATCTTAAAGGAGACTCTCACTATTGAGTAGAGGTTATAGCTCAGACCTGAACACCTGAAATAACACCTCCATGCTCTAGACCCAGAACAGTCTATAAGGGTCAGCTCAGGACTCATGCTGGAACTAGAGGAGGCTCTTTCTGGACAGCTAAGTGGATAGTGTGAACTTCCACCCCAGTCAACTGCCTGGACGAAGCAGAGGAGGCTGCTTCCTGCTCACCTCTATCAAGTACGAGGCCTGTCAAGGGCCACTTAGGACAAAGGATCTGAATTTGATTCACACCTGAAAGATCTGAACATGAAAATGGTGAGTGGCACTGCTCCTATTACAGGAAAATAAAGAGAGAGGCTGCTTTGGGGGTGACCAGCCCCAGAAGAGAGTCTATTTGGGGTTCACTTTAAAAAGGGGACAGGAGCATGAGGTAAGGAACTTTGGGGAGTGATGAAAACATACTTTATTTCAACTGTGTGCATGGTCACATAGGCAATGACATTTGTTAAAACTCAAAAATGTAAACAACGCATTTTATTGTAAGTGAACTTCAGTCAAGGTGATTTCTTAAAAAAAAAAAAAAAAAAAAAAAGGAAGGGCTAGAAAAGATCATGAACCCAAGATTGCATGCCAGGGCCTGGCAAAGAAACCCCTGACAGAGCAAGTTCAGCTGATAGTAGTAATAAAACATTCATCTGATTGTCAGCTTGTTTCACTGATGCCAGGGTATCCAATCTACCGGTAATAACTTGTTAACTGTATGCTTAGATGTTTTCTAGGTTTTCTGCATCAAGCAGGTATTGTTATCATAGATGGAAACATTAACAACAAAAATTATTTTACAAAAGAATACAGGCTGCACATGTCAAGTCCTGACTCAGAACAGGCACATCACTGGAGACCTGTCTAAAGAGGGTTGAGCCTTCCACGTCTTCCCATGCTTCCCATTTTAGCCTGTAGGCAGTGTCATTTTGAAAGGAGATTGAATTAACATCAATATCATAGAAGTCATCCAACTTACGTTGCATCAACCTTCTCCACCCCACGGAAGAAGCTGACGCCATCCGAAGTATTTCGCAGATGGTGGCATTTATCATCAATCCGGTAAGCTGTCTGTTTATCACTCAGGTCCTTTTCCAGCTCATGCTGGGAAGCTCTGTTAGCTCTAGAACACAAAGTGGGCAAATGGAGCTTCAGGTTTGTAACATTGCCCTTCACTGCCCTTGTATGCTGGAACACCCCCTACTGCTCCCTGGGTCTCCTCCTGCACCAGTGTTCGAGTTATCACTTAAAAGGAGACTTTTGTAAACTCCCACACATGTGAGTAATTAGAACCTGTCCTCACAGTCCCTTTCATGGGATGGGGTTGGATGGGGCTTGGGAGAAGATGTACAGATAAACAGAAATCAGGTATCTGGAGCCCTGGACAGGGCACGGTTTAGAGTAATCTGTCCACATCTGGGCCTCCTTTTCCTTTCCACATCCTAAGCATTCTCCATTCTTTCAGTGCAACTCCCTGAGAAGTTGTAAGGCATTTACAGTCTCTCTTCATCCATAAGTAATCTCAGTTTGTGGTCACGCTACAGAGAAGCTTGCCAGGAGAAAGAAACCATGGGTCAAAATTAGCCGGCAGGTGTCGTGGCACCTGAGGAGAGATCAGAAGGTCCATGTGCCCTGGCAGCTACTGTCCTGGGTAAGAAGAGGCCTTGTTTGTGTTTGGAGATAATGACCCTCGTTACCAAAGATACAGTCCTAGGGGATGAGCATGGGTGATAGGAGAGTCACATCTCTGCTCTTGGAATAAAAAGTTCATTCAACAAATAATTGAGTGCCTAATACATGCCAGACACTCCTGGTAAGCCTAGGAGGCATCAATATAAACATGACAAAGCAAACATCTCTTCCCTACAAAGACTTCTACTGGGAAAAGGTAGGTAATACCCACAATGATAAGCATATCATGTGCTTTGTTAGCACAACAAAGCAAAAAAAAAATGCAGGAAAAAGGGGGCCAGAAGTGTGAGTTATAATTTCAGGTAAGATGGTCAGAGTAGGTCTCCTTGAGGAGGTGATATTTGAGCAAAGACTTGCAGCAGAAGAACCAGATCATACAGGGGCACACTGAAAGGAGTCTGGTTTTCCTCTGAGTAAAATGAGAGACAATTGACCCACAATTTTAAAGGAACATTCCGGTACTGGGTAGAGAACAGACTGCAGGGAATGGGGAGATCACCAGGACCCAGACACAGTTATCCAAGGAAGAGGTGATGGTAGCTTGAACCCAGAGGCCAGGGTAGCAGGAAGGAGATGAGAAGTGCTATCTATCAGAGTAGATTTTAAAGACAGAACTAAGAAAATCCCCTAGGAAACTGGACATCAGTGAGAAAAAAAGAATTGAAGGTTTATAATCGGAATAGCAGAATTCCATCAACTGAGATGGGCAAGGATACAGGTGAGGAGGCTGGAGGAGAAAGAAGTCAAGTTGATGTGCTAAGCTTGAGTGTCATTAAATATCCAAGTGGATATACCGAGTAGGCTGTTGGAACTTGGGTGAAAGTTTTGGGTGAGAAATAAAATTTGGGTATCATTAGCCTATAGACAGTTTGGAAAAAGCAGGACACTGGATGATCTTAACCACCTCTCTATCCCCACACCCTAAAATGGTCTTGCTATATGGCAGCCACTCAGTAACGTTTGCGATGAATGAGCTAATTTTGTGGTTTCCTTTTAACTTAGCCTGTGCCTTTGAATAAGTCAGTTGAATTGAGATCTCTTTTTGTTTGTTTGAATTTGTAAAGTGTCAATGAGGGTGGCAAGATGTAAGCCATCTATGTCTAAGTGCAAAAGGTAAAAGGTAAGGAAACTGCCTTTCCTAGCTTCTTCTGTATTTGGTCTCTTCTTTAAGGTTATTGTGTTGAAATTCTGAAAATAGAAGACTTTTTTCATTTGTGGTCTAAGAATCAGATGACCTATGGGCTTCCTCTCTTAGGAAGACACCCTTGACCAAGAGGTGCTGACTTCAGAACCTCCTTCAGAGGTGCATGAAGCAGTACTCCATTGATCTGTCTTAGAGCCCAAGGCAGGAATAATCTGGATTGCCATATTGGTGCCGAATAAGATTCCATTTTCAGCCCATATCTAAATGGAGGACTTCATTGTTGCTCCAAAGCAAACATGGAGTTAAAGAACTCTCCTCTCGTTACCTTTGCCGGGTAGAACCCAGTGGTCACATTAGGGTCCCAGACCCCCACAAATCCTTGAGGTGTCATTCCAGAAATTTTAGCCAACCATGAAGTAAAAGAAAGCCAAGCTTTCTAAAAGCTCACAAACAAAAATCCCAAGCAAGGGCACAGGCAGAGACAGACTTTTCTGCCAAAGCCTGCAATAGGCCAGTAATGAGGCCATTGGTAAGAGGGCAGATAGGAAGATGGGACTATTCCATAGTGGGGTGATCTAGGCCAAGAAGAGCAAAGAACACAGGACACGGGCAGCACATTCTAGATTACAAAAGAAAATCAGGACTAGAAATGAAAACAGCACAAAACAGAATAGAAATGATTCTTTGAACAACACAATGTTGTGTTCCTGCAGTTCCTAAGGAACAGAAACCAGAAATTAGTATCAGAATTGTACTGCCTTACATTTATAACTTAAGCATGTGCATTCATGTTCAACTAATCTTTTCCTTATCCTCACCAATTTTTCAATCAAAGAACAGCTCAAGAGAGATCTCAACCACCTTGAACCTCACTGACCATCCCTTCCCAGTATCAACCCTGAAGGGTAGGATGGTAGACTGAGTAAGCAGAACCACTTATTCCTTTAGGTGTATCACACATTTTCCTTGAGAACATTAGTATAAACAGAATCATCATTTCCTTTGTGTGACACATCCAACAGTATTTCTTTCCAAGGCTGTGACCTAGTGAACATTGACCTTCCTTATTATTTTAGCCATAGATTAGCTAACACTTTCTCTATGCTAGATTAGCTAACACTTTCTCTATGCTGACAGCTGTTATCATTGTTGTTATTAATTCTTAAGACTATTGTCACTGCTTGGTTTATTAGTGTCTGTGTGCCCCTCCCCCCCCACCATAATGCTATCTTCCTATTATCTCCTGCTGCCAAGATGAGAGAGAATGGTGTTCTGGTAAAGGGAAGGATGGCAACGGGACTCAATGAGTGTTGCAAGAGTGCAACCATCCAACATGGTTTACCGGGAAGTCAGGGAAGGGTTTAGTCTTCAAGGAGGTATGGGAAACAAACTGGAAGTGAGCCGTAATTCATGACTTTCCAACTATTGGGCTGACCAAAGACAAGTCAATCTTTTATCAAAGAATAAAAGTCTTTTAAGTTAAAAGAATCCTTAACCATACTCCAAGTTAGGGCAGAAATTCTTTCTATGGCATCAAAATTATTCTTTAAATAAAAATGTAAAGCAAGTATGTATTTAAGGTTTGAATAAAAATGTGTATATGAACTTGTATGTGCACGTGTGTGCATTTCCATACTTAAGAAATTCTTATAAAAGAAGTTAGGAGAAACCTGAATAGGAGGCACGAAAGTATAGATTCATGATACATTTTAAGTCATATAGAGAAATAAAGCTCTTACGCAAGTTGGGCAATGGCCTTATCCAAATGTAGCTTCATCCTTTCTTGACAACACAAAATAATATCAACTTCCTACTCATTTGAGAAAAAAAAACATTCATTAATGTTTTCATCCTTGAGTATAACCATCAAAATCAATAATATAGCAAAACATTGAAGAAGGAAAACTTTGTTTCTGGAAGAACTGTGAAGTAAAGCAAAACAAACACATCAACTTCTTTACCTATATGCCCCATGAAACTGTGATATAAATATTAGACAGAGAGTAATCTTTTGCAGGGCTATCAGGAAATTAGATTATGGAACAAGTTAGGACAGGGTTAGAATAACAGGAGGATTCCTTCTTTTTATATCTAACCCTTAATTAAGACCAATTTCTTTGTGATTGTAATAATTAGTAAACAATTTATTAGTGAGTTAATTCTGGTGATGTACCAATTTGGATTTAAATGCATGACTTTTCTATACTATCATATGTAGTCTTTTTCTAAGACAAAGCAAATCAGAGAGGGAAAGAGGGGGCCTAAAAAGGAACTTGTCTCTGGCATTGCGTGTAACCTCTGAGAGACCCAGCTCTCCCATGTAAACAGAGGCTGACTTCATGCCAGGCTGGGAGGCTGCCCCCCTCTGTCCTGTCTGTGCCCTGCAGCCCAACACCCACACTTGCACAAACATGTCTCTCCACTTGACCACTTGGTTCTTTGATGCTGCGAAAATGTATATACTATGGTACAACATGTGTCCTATCAGATATTTTTTTATATAAGCATTCCCTCCCCTCTGAAATCCATACACAGTTGAAAATCTAGGAACTCGACTTAGTACCAAGAAGGCATTTAAAAGTGCACAGATGCATTGTTACCATTTTCTCAAGCAAAAAGTGCTTGTACTGTACACACACTATCTTGTACCATGAGTTTTCATTTTAAACTTAAACATTTTTTCCATAATACAAAATGCTACTGTGATAAATATTTATAAATATTTAGATGCTGCCAAAGGGTATGACTTTTTTCAAGATTTTGACAAGTACAACCAAATGGACCTTTGAAATATCCTATCCATTTACTATAAAAGTGTTTCATTTCTGTCTTCAACATCAAAGGACCACTGTCACACACACCTCTCAATCTTTGCCAGTGTGATAGGAACCCCCCTCAATAAAACAGCAAATTTGTGCAAATAAGTAGATTAATATCATGACAATGTTTTGTTCATCATTTAGCTTTCTTTTGTAAACTTTCTGTTCATGTGCTTGCCTACTTATTCTGGGCTTCCCCCCCCCCCATTAATGTATGAGTTCTTAATATATTTAAAATTCAATCTTTTCCAATCATGTTTTGTTAACCAGCTTGGCCCTGGTTTTTATATTTTGTGCATGGTGTTTTAGACATACAGACATTTTTTATTTCTAAGACATCAAATCTATCAAATATTTCCTTTTGGCATCTGCCTTCATTAACTTGATGACCAAGCCTTTCTTCACTCCAACATTAAATATTGTTCAACTATACATTGTTATTCTTTTATTGATCGACCAAAAAAATGAATATGCTTAGAGTTTATTTCAGTGATAATCCTATACTTTGATTCTTTGACACTCTAAATTAATGGAATGAATAAAAAACTACATTCTCAATAAACAGTTTTATCAAGGTTGGCTTTTGCCCTTCCGGGTGGTCAAGATTCCCATACATCCTCATGGTAGATTGTGTGTCAGTCTATCATTTTCTATGGTTTGTTTCGTCTCTGTGTGTGTGTGTGTGTGTGTGTGTGTGTGTGTGTGCGCGCGCGCGCAGCAACGGACGCACACAGTACTAGTTAGAAAATACCACTTAAAACCAAAAATTCTACTGGGTTTCTATACTGTATTACAACGCACACAGTAGGGGTTCCTGCTTTCAGTGAGAAAAAATACACTTATGAAGACTCTTCCTATAAAAAAAATTTCAACTATTATTTTTATATGTGAATTTAAATAATTATCCTTTTGCTTAGGATATTTATCATGAAAATTCTTTGTAGGAGTTAGTTGCCTTATGACTTTGTTTATGGTAGTTTTTCACTCCCAAATAGTCCTTACTATATATCCAAGGCTATTAGTCCTTTCTTATAAAGCTATGAATTTCATTTTGCTTAAAAAGGCCTCCTATATTACATCAAGTTTATTATTTTTAATATCTCATTTTTTCTCTTCTGCTCCTCTCACAGCTACAAAGTCCCCATTCCCATGTAAGGTGGCTGAGTCACAGGCTTGGGGGATTCGGACATTGGGGGGCATCATTCAGCCCACCCCAAACGTAAAATGTTTCCAATACATGGGTGTGTATAAAAGAATGTAACACTTAGCGACTGCCATACACCTTTAGAGAAGATAAATGTTTTATCACATTCTTTAGGTCTCTTTAAAAAATAAATAATACATTACAGATAAACATAAAGCTCCTCAGACCTTTTGCCTCTCTCTATGCACAGATATTACCAGTACTCTAAATTTGGTATGCTTCTTTCCATGTGTGTTCTACTTTATTTATACACACACACACATATGTACACGTAATATATTTACTCCACAGTATTTACTCTACAGTAAGAATATTTACAGTAGTCCTAGCATATCAGTGACTTTGCTTTCTGCAATTTCAGTTACTCATGGTTAATCTTGATCTAAAAATATTAGATTTAATAAGATAATTTGAGAGAGCTAAACATTCACATAACTTTCATTACAGTAAATATAGGTATAGTTATTCTGTTTTATGGTTATTATTGTTACTCTCCTGTATCTCATTTATTAAACTTTATCACAGGTATGTGTATATGAGGAAAACAGTATACAGAGGGTTCGGTACTCTCTGCAGCTTCAGGCATCTACTGGGGTTTTCACTGCCTTCCTAAAGCTTAGATGCACAGTGTTCTCATTGTTACTAAGAACAAAACATATTTAATTTTTCATTTCTTTCAAGGTTTTTCTTTTACTTTTCTATCACTGATATGCATAAAATTTAAGGTTCCATGTCATTGATCATACCTTATTTTTCTATTGTTCATTTTAAATATTGTAGAATTGTAGTCAGAAACTACATGTTGCTATTGTTTTTAGTTTACATGGTTAATGATATTAAAGTGATTGAAAATAAAAAAGCATGACTCATGTTTATCTTTGTTAGTATTTCCAAAAGACTTCATTTCTTTGCATAGCTCTAAATTTCCATCTATCATATTGCCGTTTGACTGAAGGACTTTGTCATTTCTTTTAGCATAATAAATCACTTAACTTTTTTGGGGGGGAAAGTCCTCATTTACTTTGATTTTGCATCTCCCATCTTACTGTCTTGAATTGCTTGCTGTGGAGGAATCTACTCACATGAGGACAAGCAAGCAGCCCTATGGAGAGGCCCACAGGGTAAGGCAGGGAAGCCTCCTGCCTGTGGCCATATTAGAAGTCATCAGGGGAGAGGTTCCTCCAGCCCCAGTCAAGTCTTCGGATGACTGCAGCGCTGGCTGATGGCTTGGCTTCAACTCCACAAGAGACCTTGAAATGCAGCCACCAGCTAGGCTGTTTCTGGGTTCCCAACATACACAAGCTGCGTGAAATAGTGTCTATTATTGTTTTGGTCCATGTTCTTGGATACACGTTATTCAGTAATAGGTAACTAACACAAATTTCACTTTGCTCCAAGAGGATGGGTATTCCAGGGGGGTAGACTCCAGTTTCACTAAAGCCCTATGTCTCAGAAGAGATGGATCAGAAGATCTTTTACTTCGTTAGCCAAACTGAGTAACTATGGAGATGCCATTCTCAATAAACCTCTAAGTCTGGAGTGTTTGCTTTCTGCTTTTGAAACACAAAGGAGAAAAAAGTCACTTATCAGGAGAACACTAGACAGCTGGGGGGCAGCCCCAGAGCCTCAGTCTAAGCTCAGAACAGCAGTGCCAACCCACAGAGCAAGGCCAGGGAAGACCACATGAGAGAATGGTTCTAAAGAGCCATTGCTTTCAAAGTTTAAGGAGTGAGGGGTCTGGGAGGACCAAGAAAATGGTACCATGATCAATTTCCAAAGAGAAAGCATTCTGTAAAGATTTGGTGAACATGAGTAACAGTCAACAGAATTTATGAGAAAATATTTTGCTGCACTCACATTTTTCAAAAATAGCCTTTTTGAGGCTATTTCTTTTTTAAACTAATATTTATTTAGTTATTCTAAAAAGTGAAATAAATTTGGTAAAAATTTAAAAATAAGCTAAAATATCACTACCTTGAGTAAACTACAGGACACACTCACTACATGAATTAATTGGCAGCAACCAAGGCACCCCCTCAGCTGATGAACCATTACTTTGACTGCAAATTCAGGTATTTTGAGGTAAAGCAGTCTCTACTGATGACCTAGAAAATATAAACCCCGAAAAGTAGTGGTTCCTGTAATTTTTTAAATGCTTTGTTGAGGTATTCATATGCAATAGAATTGATCTACTTCACTGTACAATTCAATGATTTTTAATATATTCACGGTTTCTAGCTATCACCAGAGCCCATTTTACAACACTTCATTGTTTCAAAAGAAACCACATACTCCTTAGCTCTCACTACTAATTCTAATCTCTCAAGCCTCCTTTTCCTAGGCAACCATTAATCTATTTTTGGCCTCTATAGATATCCTTATTCTGGGTATTTGGTATAAATGGAATTATACAATATGTGGTCCTCTGTGACTGGCTTCTTTCACTCAGCATAATGTTTTCAAGTCTCATCCACGTTGTAGAATGTTCCAGCACATCATCCTTTAACATGGCTGAATAACATCCTATTACGTGGATATATCACATTTTATTTATCATTGATCATTTGATGGATGTTTGGTTTCTTTCCAAATGGCTATTATGAAAAATGCTGCTATAAATCTTCATGTTTTTGAATGGGTACGTATTTCCTGTTCTCTTGAGTAGACGTGTAGGAGTGGAATTACTGAATCATATGGCAGCGCTATGTTTAACCATTTTCCAAAGTTGTTGCATCATTTTATATTCCTACCAGGGGATGAAAGTTCTAATTTCTCCTCATTCTTACCAACACTTACTACCTGTATTTTTCAGCATAGTCATCCTAGTGGGTGTGAAGTGGTATTTCATGGTAGTTTTATTTGTATTTCCTTGATGACTAATGACGTTGGACATTTTTCAGAAGTTTATGGGTAATTTGTATATCCACTTAGGGAAATTTCTGTTCGGAGCCTTTGCACATTTTTAAAATGGGATATTTGAATTGGGTTGTATTTTTGGTTTTGAGTTGTAAAAGTTCTTTATATGGTCTAGACACAAGTCAGGTATATTTATCAGGTATATGATTTGCAAATATTTTTTCCATTTTGTGGATTATCTTTTCACTTTGTTGATGTTCTTTAATGCATCAAAGTTTATCGCTTTGATAATTAACAATTTATCTATTTTTATTATTTATGCTTTATGCTTTGTGTCAGATTTTAGAAACTATTGTCCGCTCGGAAGTTACAAATAATTCTGCTTATGTTTTCTTCTAAGAGTTTAAGTTTTTAGTTCTTATATTTAGGTTGTCTCTGATCCATTTCACTCAATTTTATTATATACTCTGAGGCAGGGATCCAAATTTGGTCATTAGCACATGGTTATTCAATTGTTCCTGCACCATTTGTTGAAGAAAATATTCCTTTCCTAGCGATTGTCTCATAACCCTTGTTTGAAGACCAACTGATTATAAATGAGGTATACTTATGGAGTCTCAAATTCCACTCCTTTGATCTGCATATCTACATTTATGTCATTATTACACTGTCTCATGTAGTGTAGCTTTGAAGTACACTTTAAAACAAGAAATGTAAGCCCCCCCCCAACTTTTTTTTTTTTCATATTATTTTGGCTTTTCTGCATCCCTTGAATTTTCATATACACTTTAGAATCAGCTTATTTATTTCTCCAAAGAAATCAGCCAGGATTTTGATAGGAATTATGTTAAATCTATAGATCATGTTGAGAATATTACCATCTTACTACTTTTAAAATTTGCATGAGCATTGTATGTCAATTTATTTTGATCTTTAGTATCTATCAACAATATTTTATAGTTTTAAAAGAAGTGATTCTTAATTTTATTCATCATAGTTATCTGGAAAATGTTTTTAAATATCAGTGCCTACCAAGTTTGAGAGTCAAGTAGCCAGGTTTAAAGTAACAGCCTCTTAGAAATATCATAGTATGTTTATGGGCAAATTGATGAAGTGAAGCTATCAGAGTTGTTTGTAGTTTATTTCATATAGAACATCTCAGGATCAGTGAGAACAAAAGACCAGGGGATATTTGCTGGTAAATTTATACTGTGTAAAATGACAAAGTAAATGTCATATTATTTTGATTTGCCAGATTCATCAGAGTATGGAAAGAAGCAGCAGCAGAGCACTGGAACCAGAACTTAGAACAAAATTATATTTAACTGGTGAGGATGGGGAAGAGCCTAGTGTGAGAATCAACATAATAGGGCAGATTTAATTATAAGTTTCTGGATGGTAATTTGGCCATATATAATCAAAAGCTTTCCTAATGCATATAAACTTTGACATACCAACTACATTTTTAAAAATATATCCTAAAGAATTAATCAGAAATAATTTAAAATTTAAAAAGTTATCAATAATATTTTATACACTCCAGTATCATTAAGGTAGAAAAAAAGGAGATAGGAAAAAAACAAATATTTCTAAAAGAGGATTTTTTTTAATGATAGCATTTCCACATTATGAACACTATGTAACCATTATATCAAAGTCACATCTTAAAATGGTATGGAGTGAAATGGGAAAAATATCCCAGTATAATTTCTAAATGACCTAACCACTTTGGAGGGTAGGGGTGAGGTAGGGTGAATAGACAGAGCAAAGAGGGTTCTTAGGACAATGAAAGTACTCTATATAATACTTTAATGATGGATATATGTCATTATACATTTGTCCAAACCCATAGACTCGACACCAAGAATGTAGTCTAATGGAAACTTTGGACTTTGGGTGATAATGATGTATCAATGTAGGTTCATCAGTTGTAACCTATGTCTCACTCTGGTGGGGGATGCTGATGGTAGGGGAAGGGGAAGTGAAGCATATTTTTGGTATATTGGAAATCCTTGTACCTTCCCCTCAATTTTGCTGTGAAACTAAAACTTCCCTAAAAAACTAAACCTTTTTTAAAAAAAAGCACTGTCTTACAATATTCTATATTTAAGAATAAACATCATTTTTTAATCCAACAAAAAATTATTCAAATTCATATCTACAGTATAATTCTAACCTTGGAAACATGTCTGTGTAGCTTTGAGTTGGGTGGTATCTCTCCAAGAATGATTAATAAAAAGACAAAAATACTCTAAAATTAACATTAATTTATGCTTAATTGAACTTCAAGTCATTTTTATCTTTTTTATCCTTTTCTGTATTTTCAAGTTCCCTCAATGAACATTTATTATTTATATAACCAAAACATACATACTTTTCTAAACATAGTAACATCTGATACCATAACTCTTTACCTACAAGGAATTATGTAGCATCATTTTTACTTAGGCTTTATGTATCATCAGGTTTTTTTTTCTGTTTCTAACATTAAACATGTTTGCAATTAAGTTTACTGTTATTGAAGCATTTGCCCCCTATTTACCGTCAGCAGTTCCGCTTCTACCTCATCATGCACTAGATCGATTCCCATTCTCTTCTCTCGATGAAATAGACACTCTCGGCCTACCTACACATGGACAGAAAAATGCAACACGCTAATACAAACTGATTAAAATCAGTAACTAGCATCTCTAATGCTTATTTCTAAAGTAAACAGACACTTCCACCACCAACTTTTCAAGCCACTGTATTAGAAATCTAACATGAAACCAACTTTGACAACTAAGGAGATCCTTGCTGCTAGTTAAAAGGTAAAGAGTTCTTCAAGGTAGTTTGAAAAAAGATTCTAGTTTGGAGAGCTGACTAAATCAAATAGATTGAGCCCCAAAAATTAGCATCTGAGAAAATTGCTTGGCATTAATTTCTTCTAGAGAAATAGCTCAATAGCCTAAAATACAGCCTTCAAGATATTTTTTTCCAAATATTTCCTGTTGAACAGAATGAGGAAAAAACAAAGGATTATCTTTAAGGACACCAAAATATTTGTTTAGCCAAAATTCCGAGTGATTAATTTTTAAGTACCATGACTTGTTTTCCTAATAATAATATGCCTTATCCTCTAAAGGGAAAAAGTATATAAAAGCAAAAAATGAGTTAACCAAACATGTATCACTATTTTGTTTGTTTTTAACAAAATAGAGGTTATAATCTTACAATTTCAGATTATACTTTTTAGGCTTGACCTTAGACTATAATCTTACACTACAAGTCCATGAAATATTCTTCAAGACAGAGTATATTAATGACGCCAATGGAAAACATCTTAGATGGCTATCAATAAATTATGTATGAAAGAACCTCATACAACTATTAAAATACTCTTTTCAAAAAATGTTTCATGACACAGACAACTGTACAATGTTAAAGCTTTAAAAAGCATAAAACAGTATATTCACTGTAATCCAGATTTTGTATCACTTACAATTTTTGAGTGAATCTCTAATTCCTTTAATAGTACAATTTATATTTACTAGAAGACAAGTTAATGAGATGAAGGGAATTCTGATTATTTTAATGTGTATTAATAAATTCTTTCCAAGAAGTTTCTACTCACCCACAATCTTACCAGCAATGTATGAAAATGTCCATTTTCTGTATTTTACCCAATCCTAGATGTTATGTTTTCATTCCTATAAATTTGATAGGCCAAAGATGGCTTCTATTTTGATTTACTTTGTATCTCTGTTATTGAGTGTTAACATTTTTCCTAAATTAGTTGATGTTTGGTATTTTGTTGTTGTTGTTGAGATTTATCTGTTTAGATGACTAACTCTAATTTTAATCAGGGTCTTCTGATACTGTGTGGTTAGCAAATATTCAAATACACAAGAACATCTGGACAAAAAATGCAGGGAAAAATTCAAATTAGATCGAGCTTATTGAAAAGAGTAGGGAAACTGAATCTCATCAAAATGAAGGGGTAAGTGGATGTCATCTTAAGGATTCTTTAGTGTAAAGAGGTTGGGGGGGGTAGTGTAGAGTAGGATTCCTCAAAATTTCTCTAGCACTCAAAGAAAAGTATGAGAAGACTTCTAATCCTAGACAAAACTGTTTATGATGAATTAATTTAAAAAAAATATTGGTGTACTATCAACCTCCTTGGGATTTCCAGTGGTTGTACTTGTGTGTGCCTGTTTAGTGGTGGGGGCAAAGGAAGAAGTAACGGTGTGCAGGGAAAGGAATGACCAAGAGCCTGTTTAAGAAATGGGAAGATGGCATTTCCATCAAAAAACAAGTGTGTCCTAAGGGTGTCTATTTAATGAGCCACTTAGCTTTGCATTCAGAACTCTTTCTATGTAAAGAGCTTATGTAAATTAAAATGTGTAAAACCAGCAATAGTTTAGCCATTACAAAACCCAGTTACACAGGTCAAGTCTCAGCACTATGAAGCTATCCGCAACCACTGCAGCACAAGTTCCATCCCCAGCCAGGGAGATTCCCACATGGTGTGGCAGACCTCTCCTGTCTCGCCTGCTGCACTCCTCAGCAGTGTATTTCAGTAGATCCGCCTGTTCTGCTCCCCACTCTGTCTCTGGTGAGTCCTCTCACCACCCCACACCTCTGGCCTACACCCTAGTTCTTGTATGCATAAATAAATAAATCTTTAAAAAAAAAAGCCAGTTACAGATTTACTGAGAGGTGGTTGACTGCTCAAGTGAAACAAAACATAATTCACTTGATAAATAATCTTAGAAATTCAACCAGTAGATTATAATTATAAAAAACATAGTATCTTTTACCATAAGGTCTTATATTTACCTGAAGAGGAGCTTCTGTTTCCGTCAAAGCCCTCTCTAATTTTTTCTTCACATCAGTTAGTTCATTTGTCTCTCCAATCATTCCATCCAACTCATGGATAATTTCGGATTTCCAGAATCCTATCTCATTGACCCGTTCTCCCAAATTTTGGGTTGAGTTTGCCTGGGTTTTTCTTATTTGTTGATATTTGTCTTGAATCAGGCGAGATGTATCTACCCTGAGTCTCTCTGAATTGTGTCGAGACGTGTTGGATTCAAGATAGTTGGTTAAATTGGACCTGTACCAATCATCAGGTGTATACCTTGTAAAAAGAGTGGTTCTGTTGGAAACAAAGGGAACCATGGTGTTCTCACAAACCCTCTGAGATCTGGTGCAATATGGACCCAAGTTCGGCGAGTTGGTGGCTACTTTGTAGTAAGTGCTTGGCCTCCAAGGAAGGCTTAGGCTATGGGTGAAGTTGGAGTGGGGGAAGCGGTCTTTATAGCTTGATGCCAATGTACTGATGGCCGGTAGAAAGTTGGCTGGTGTTGGTTTAGGGTGGGCATAAGTTGCCGTTAGCGTAGAACCTAAAAGCTCCATGATGCTCAAACACTATTTGTAAATCTCTCCTGTTTCAAAAGAGGGTAAAAAATAGTCACACATATTAACCTTTAGTGAAAACATACAAATATAAGGCCACATATGTCTCAGTATTAGTAGCCGTGCTCTCTAAGACCTTAGCTATTCCACCTTTACAAGTGATAATATGTTCCAAAAAAAATGTTTTCATCTCTGCAGCTCTAAAATAATGTGTTGAAAACACAGTCTTTTTCTAGATTGGTCATCTGAAATTTTGAAATATTTGGGTAACAATGGTTTGGTTGATATGCAAGCACAGTCAAGGCAAGTATCTAGGTCCCCTTTTCCTGGCAACTTGCACCTCTAAGCACCTCCAATATAAATATTCAAGGACAATCACAGGGTTAGGAGTAAGACAGTGCCAAGCACCTAGAATGTTTAGCACAGTTCTGGGCATATAGTAAAGGCTCAATAAATATTAATTTTTAAAATCAGTAATACTGGAATATATAAAATAAGTTGTAAATACCCTTCTCCCTCCAAAAGTTGAATTCCTCAAAAGTAATACTGTAAATAGTTTAGTAATGGTTTTATCTTTACAGATTTGTCCTATACATACACCAACACATGTATTATATTAAAACCTATCCACATCTCATACATACCATTTATATGTACTCTCAAAACATACATATTCAATATGTTCATATATGAACATATATTAAGTATAAAACATACATATTCAAATATATTTTTAGAGATCTCCCACTGTTAGAATTCACATCTACTTTTTAACAGTTGAAATATATTCTATTGTTTGGAACTTTGGGTCATTACTAGTCCAGAAATCTAAGGATGCCATAGACAATAACATACTTTACAGCATCTAAACATCATTCTGCTCTGGAGTTAATGTTATAGATCCATTTACAGAAAAGGGAAAATAAAGTCAGCTTCAATTCTACAGTCTGCTCAGAAAAAAAATTATTCAATGATCATTTAAATAGCTATGTCTTGAAGCCTTTGGTATCAATCCACAAAATAATCTATTTGTAGAATTATGATCAGATCAAAATTCACTCGGACTACACAAAATGAAACAGCTGCCCACCACCCACTGTTGTATGTCCACACACCCCTGGCCCCCTGGCTTTTTCCTAAATTCTTCCTTCTCTTTGCCCATTTATACTGGCCAAGCTTAGAGTATGACCATGAAAAAGAAACCTTAAAATCCATTTGTAGTCCTTCCCCTCCATTTTTGGAAAAAATTTTAGAAAAGCAAATTTAAAGTAACTTGAGACCCTCATGGTTACTTGAGTTCTAACTCCTTTCCCAAGTCATCTAGAAATAATCCAGTGAATTTCAAAGAATTTCAACAAAAGTTTTCTTTCAGCAGTTGGCACTAGACCACTCTTACTTGATGTCCCTTAATTCTTGACAACAAAATATCCAAAAACTAGCAGCCCACTTGGTCCTTCAACCATGGAACTCCGCACATTGAATTATGACCTGTGTTTACCCAACATCCCTATTATGTGGACATCTTGAGGTATTCTCATCCCATGTTTGTCAAATATTGAGCCCTGAGTCACCTCCCCTAAGGAGTGATGTGTGAAAACACAGAGGTTCATAAGCCAGAAAAGATATATGGGTTGAGAAAATCAATTTAGTTTACAAAAGTACCCGGTGACTTTTTCAAAATGAGAGATGGATCTAATTTAAAAACTGGAATCTGAAACATAAAGTTCAGTTGTTAAAAGATCACACGGCATATGAAAAAAGTTCCTCATGTATGACCGTAAGTTTCAATGGCAAGACAATACTCCATAGCCACAACTGACGCTCCAGCTCCAGCCTGCCATCTTCTAAGTCATTCAGGGAGAGTCAATAAAAGACAACAGCCTGGCAATATGTTGCAGTTTGGGTCATTACAGGTCAAGAATATTGACAAAGTCTCAGTCTCTTAAAAACTCAAAATAGATTTCTGCCTCCTTCCATGACAGAGTAATAAAAATCAGACTAAATTTGATAGACAAAAGAGACAAAACAAAAATTTTCAGAAACTGGACAATAGGTAGAGCACAGGATTCTGATTCCTGAGAGAAGTTTGTCCTGATTGTCCTGGTATTCTGGCTGGAAGCAATTTCTACATTACAGGAAAACAAATAAAAACCGAAGACAGCCTGGCAGCATTTGTGAGTTGAGGAAGAATCAGAATCTGAGGAGACAGAGAGAGCTGGAAGTTGTGAAGCAGGACTGTAAAATAAAGTGAGATGTGAAGTAAAAGATCTCCATAAACCCACGTCGGGGACACTTGAGTCTTTCCTCTGTCAGGGCTGCACATACATCAAGGCACGTTCCACAAGCCTTGGCCAAGAATGATGGCGTGTTTGTGAGCTGAACGCACTTTTAGAACTCACAGAGAATGGAGTGACATTTCTGAACTCAGACCAAAATAGAGAGTCATTGGTGATGACCTGGAGCATTCCATGGAAACCCCAGAGGGTCTGAACTACCTACTCTGGAATGAAGACTTACACTAGCAAAGCTTGAAAACAGGCCTCAAAAAGATCGCATAACATCACAATGTACAGCTTCCAATCAAAAACTTCCAGACATGCCAAGAAGCAAAAACGGTGACCCATAATTAGGAGAAAAAAACAATCAAGAGAAACATGCCTACAAATAGCAGGGATGTGATGGCACCAGCAAACTATGTACTAGTATTTACAGGAAAACAATAATAGCAAAGAGAGATGTGGAAGATTTAAGAACCAAATAAAACTTAAAGGAAAAAAAATACATACTTATGCAATATATACTGTACAATTTCACTAGATGGGAGTAATAGCAGATTAGATTCTGGAAGAAGTAAAGATTAGTGAGTTTGACACTAATCAAAGCAAAGCATAGACTTCATTTTAACTGAAAAAAAAATAATAAAAAGAGCCTCTGCAACTTACGGTACAGTAGCAATTGGTCTAATTCCATATACTGAAATGTCAAAGAGAGGGGTGGGAGACAAAAATATTTGAAGCTATTATAGCTCTATATTTTTCAAAACTAATGAAAACCATAAATCCCTAGGTCTAAGAAGCCCCGTACATGTTTGTGTGCGCTCACCCATTACCACCACCACCATCCCCTGAGGCTCGTCGTAATCAAACTACAAAAAATATACAATAGAGAAAAATTTAAAATCAGAGGGGAAAAAAATTAGATAGATAGAAAGGAACAAAGAAACAAATCAATACACAATTCTTGGCAGAGACTATGCAGCCAGAAGACAACTGAATGTCTTGAAAGAGCTGGAAGAAAGTGTAAGCCTAGAATTCTATAGGCACTGAAAATATCTTTCAAAGATAAAGTCGAAATAAATGTATTTTTCATAAAAACAGTCAAGAGAATTCTTTACCAGCCAAACTGCACTAAAAGATTTGTTAAAGGAAATTCTTCAGGCAAAAGGAAATTAGACCAGATGGAAACTTGGATTTACACAAAGAAATGAAGTGTCAAAAATGGTAAGCATGTGTGCTAACATTAAAAAAAGAATTCTTTTCTAACTTTTAAATTTCTTTAAAAGATTACTGTCTAAAGTGAAAATAATAAAATATTTATTTGGTATGGTGTTTATAATAAAAATAGAAGTTATATGGCAATAATAGCATAAGTGATGGGAGGGCCAAAATGGAAATATAGTATTGTAAGGTCTGAGATTATAACTAAAATGGAATAATGTTATTTAAACATATACTGTGGTAAATTTAAAACATATATTGTTAAATTTAAGGCAGTAGTTCTCAAAATATGATCCAGGAACCCAAAGGCTTGCCTTAGACCTTGGGATAGTGGGTGGGGGAAAGGAGGGTAGGGAAAGACAAGGTCAAAATTATTTACATTGTAAAAACTCAGAAAACTAGTTGCCTTTTCCATGCCATTCTCTCACAAATTTATAATAGTTTTCCTGAGGTGGCATGATATGTGATATCAGGGCAAACTAAATGCAGAAGTAGATATGAGAACCCAGATGCTAAAGTAGAATTTAAAGAACTTTTCCAAAAATGAAAAATATTTCCAATCTTCTCAAAAATTATTTTCTGTTTCAGACACTACACTTTAATAAAAATGTTCTTTGTGACTTTATGGTTATTTTAAGAGAATTAATATTTTAAATGTCTCAATTTTAATTTCTGCTATAATAAATATCAATAGATATAACCACATAAAACTAAAGTTCTTTGAGATATTCAGCATAAGGTTATCTGAATGTAAATTAGCCCTAAGACCAAAAAGTAAACTGCTGAACTGGAGTACTCTCTAAGGAAAAAAAAAATTAAGCTAATAAGCCAATAATGGATGAAAAAATAGAATACTTACAAAAGATAAATAATTAATCCAAGAGAAGAGATGAAATATGAAAACAAATAGCAAGATAGACATAATCCCAATCAAATTAAAAATCACATTTATGAAAAATGGCTTCATAATCAAATTAAAAGGCACATATTTTTAGACTGAATTTGAAAAATAATACTGAACTCCATGCTCTCTGGGAAAAAGTCTCATTTTAAATATAAAAACATAGATAAGTTAAAAATAAAATATAGAAAAAGATACTATGTAAACATTAATCCAAAGTAGTCATATTAGTATCAAGCCAGTTAAACTTCAGAATAAGAAATATCAAAGAACAGAGAAATAAGGATAAATAGATTAGTCAAGAAGATATAATGGTCTTAAAGGTTTATTTAGCCATTAACAGATTTTTAAATACATGAAGCAAAAACTGACAGGACAAAATGAGAAATAGACAAATCTACAGTTATATTTGGCTATTTCACATTCATCTGTCTGTAATACGTAGAAAAAATAGAAAATGTGTTAATAGGTAAGATATTTGAACATTACAACTAACTAGATCTAACTTACATATATAGAACACTCCCCTCTAACCAGCACATTACACACAGTTTTCAACTATTCACCAAGGTGAAACATTCTGAACAAATTTGAAAATAAAATTTTAAATTAATAAAATAAAACTTTAAAAAGTTTTAAGGTAAACTTAATATTGATATCATAGTGAATATTGACCATATCAGAGCTAAGTTAGAAATCAATAACAGGAAGATATTAGGAAAATCCCCAAACAGTAGGAAATTAAACACACTTCTAAATATCCAATGAAGATATCATGAAAAATTTGAAAATATTTTGAGTTGAATGAAAATAAAAATATAGAATATCATAATTGTAAAGTGTCGTTATTTTAATATTTAGAGGGACGTGTATGTTTTAAATGCTTGTATCAGAAAGTAAGATTGAGCAAAAATCAATTATCTATACTTTCATTTTAACGGCTAGGGGAAAAAATGAAGTAAAACTAATGTAGAAGAAAAGAAAAAAATAAAGAGCAAAAATTGATGAAGTAGAAAATGAATAGATAGGGAAACAATTAAACCTAACAATAAAATTGACAAACCTCAAGATAAAGAGAGAAGACAATTTATTATTATTTTGGAATATATCACAGATCCTGTTAATGAAGCACTATTACTAATACTTTATACCAAGAAATTTGACAAGATAGATGAAATGGATAAAATTCTTTAAAAAAACAAATAACAAAACTGACCATAGAAGAAATAAATAACCTAACTAGTCCTGTGGTAATTAAAGAATTAAACTCTATAGTTCAAAATCTTTCCTTCAAGAACACTACAGACCTCGATGAGTTCATTGATGAATTCTACCAAGCTTTTTAAAAAGAAATACGTTTTAAGAATGAAATATTTCTGTTTTTAAATGCCTATAACTTACTTTGGCATTACATTATACTACAATTTTAAAATTTTTCTGCAAATTTTAACTCAGTGACTTCCTAAAAAGGTACATGCCACACAATCTTAGATCATTAGCTGATACTATAAATATCTCATATTTACAAGTAAACTAAATGAATTCTTTGAAAAATGACTCAAAATAGCTGTGGAAAAATCCATTCCTAAATCATGCAATTGTTTTTTATTATACTCTTAGGACTGACTGAAAATCATTTTAAGAAATGTGCTAAAAAGTTAAAAACAGTATTTAACTGTGTTCATTTAATGTGGGATAAATATTTATTTACTACTGGAAAAATGCTATAATAGTCTTTCATAAATATTAACATGCTAAAAATATAATCAATCACACAATTGATAATACTGGAAAGTACTGGAAAACTCCATTTATAATCCAAAAGGTGGATTCAAGGTGAATAAAAAAAATTATAAGCACACTAGGCGAAACTTTAAGGTCATAAACATCTTAAGATATAAAAATCTAAAGATCATTTTCTGCTTCTACAAAAGACATGGCTTGTTCCACCTTCTCCCTCAGATGAGTGGCAAGCATAGGGCTGAAATAATCACAAATAACCCTTTTAGTTCCCTTGGTTATATCCACTTATGGATCCACTTTACAGTTACAACTAGAGCAAAAATAAATTATTGCCCCCAATACATTAATAAAAACCAAAGTTGGAAGGAAAGAGATACCAGAGTCCAATGTTTAAGTAATTTCTCTTCATGTATATATTAAATAAGATACATATTTGATATGTATGTCAAAATGTTTCTAATATATGTCAAATATACATCAAAAATATTTGACAAGGAACACTCTTCATTGATGGTGGAATTACAAATTACTCCACTTTGGAGAGCTATGTATCTAATAAAGTTGAAAAAGCACATTCCCTATGACTCAGCAGCTCTACTTTTTTATATACACCTAGAGAAACTCAAGGATGTATACAATTAGAATGTGCAAAAATACGTTTCTAATAATTTATAAAGGAAACAGCCTAAAAATCCACCTACAGGATAATTAGTGATACATAATTTGTGGTAAATTCACACAAAAATTACCACACAGCTTACACACAAAAATTACCACACAGTTACAATAAATGACCCAGAGCAGGTACAGCATGACTCCACTATATAAACTGTAGAAATAACACTACATAGTGGTTTGGAGAATAAACGTATTAGTCGTAAGAGTATAAAAATATGCAGAGTATCACGCCAAATTCAATACAGGTGAGGAGGAGGGGAAGGAGGAAGGGAAATATGATTCCCAAAGGCATAGTGGCGGTCCAGTATGTGCCTGTAACCGGTTTTTGGTTTTTTAAGTGAGGCATGCTTAAAAACTATTGTGTGAAATTCTTTCTTTTAAAATAGAGGAAAAAAAGAATATTTTGTCATAGAGCTCAAAACACTATCAGTAAAACTATTTGCTTGCTTGTTTTTTCACAATGACCAAACATTTCTAAAATTTATCTACACCACCATGAGCATCCAGGTAGAAAACATAAAGGGACTTGGTGGAAACCCCCAAAACACAAGGAGAGCAAAGCTTAAAACCAGCATTCAACAGAAATGACCACCTGTCTGGAGAGAACTCAGAACCGGAAGCAACTCTTTGCAGAGCCAGTGGTGTGGGGCACCGCCTTCCCCTTGGCTAAACTCGGAAGACCCTGCTGAGGACGCAGGGAGAACAGAGTGTGGGGACGTGGGCACAAGCAGCACTGCGAACGAGTGTAAGAAGTGACAGACGTTTGCCGCGCCAGGTTTCGGCGCCCCTTCCTTGGTTCTACGGTTAGAAATAACTTCTCAATCCTTAAAACATTCGAAATGTAAGCTATGAAGGCGTGGGGTGGGCGTAGGAGAGCTGCCTGTGGCTATGTATAACTTTCATTTGGGGACAAGAGGGAATAGAGAGAGAAGGTTGTGAGGAGGAATTCCAGGGTTTCCACCTCCTCAGCCCGAATTCCGAGATCAGAGGTCGGAGCCCTGACTAGGAAACCCGCACTGCATTGGGGTCGCCCCAGCAGCAGGCAGAAGCCCAACAGACCACTCACCTGTCTGCGGATGCGGGGGCGAGCGAGGGGGAAGGGCGGGACCCGAAGGGTCGCAACCCCACCACCTACGGCCCGCAGAGGTTGTTTCCACCCGCCGCGTTCTGGCCCCGCTTAGCCCACCTGTGACGTCAGCGCCCGCCGACCACTCAATAGCCGCCGCAGCCTGCCCGCCGGGAGCCCATTGGTCAGTGGGGGCGGCGGGAGCTGGAGTAACTGAGCTAAACCCTGCTCAAGGCGGTTGCCATGGACGCTCTCACGCTTAGTAACCACGGCTCCTGGCTGTCTTGCTAGGTCCTGGAGTGAAAGAGGTGAAGGGCAACCCAAGCAAGAGGCGCAGTGATTCACTCCCACCCACCCCCAACCCCCACCCCCGTGTCTCCTGCAGCACCTGATTCGGCATTCTCCGTCGCAAAGAGTTTGGTGGCCCATTCTAAGGTCAGGATGCTGATAAGTCCCCATATTTGTGCCTGTATTCTGTCCAGCAAAGCTTCTCCCATGATGAGATGATATAGTAGTCTTTTCTTCTTCCTCACCTTAAGGAAAAGATCTGGAGTTCTCCCTCCCTCTCTCCCCCTACCCCCCCACACACACGCGCACACACAGAGGTATTGGACCACATGTCTTCCAGCCATCACTGTTCATGCAACCTCCTTCCTTACAATGGTGTAGCTGGAGTTTACATTTTACAGGAGGAAGCTAAAGCTTGGAGTTCATTGACTTAGGCAAAGTCACTAAGTACTAGACTCAGTCCTGTCAAACTTCCAGAAGCATCCAGAGGGTAGGGAAAATCTCC
This sequence comes from Scalopus aquaticus, assembly GCA_004024925.1. NCBI lineage: Eukaryota > Metazoa > Chordata > Mammalia > Eulipotyphla > Talpidae > Scalopus > Scalopus aquaticus. Next base: position 144,869 of record PVIJ01002294.1, read on the forward strand.
TAGGAGGCAGCATCTAAATGTGTAAACAGCAGAACTCATATAGTGACTGTTACTGCTGAAGGAAATTAAGCCCTGGGTTAATCATTCTTGGTTTGCCTGGGACTTCTGTATGGCACCCAACCGAAGGCGAACCTGAGGGAGTTGGTGCCAGAGTAAGGCATCTGACCAACTCCTAACAGACCTCAATGAAGTGACTGCAGGTTGCGGCCTCAGCTTTGACAATTTAGAACTTGGTTCTGTCTGTTCTCCAGGTTTAATGAATAAAGACTTACTCAGACTAACCTAACTCCTAAGACCCTAAATTAGAAAACCTGGAATCCCACACAAGTGTTTACATCAAGCAATATCTTTGACAATGGAGACAAGCCCAGGATATCTTCCCCAAGTAGGAAAATTCAGACAATACCCAGTGATCAGAAGTCACTCATGAGACTAGCTACAGGACTAGGAAAGCCAACGCAGGTTCTCCGCCAGCCCAGTCCTTTTGTCTTTGTATATTTCTTACTATCAACTCTTTCTATTTTTGGCCTAAAATATTTTACTCTGAGTTATTTTTTTTCCTATTTTTTTTCTCATGCATTATGTGTTGAAATTTGTGTTAAGTCTCAGAATTCTGATGGGCATTGCCGTTGACTATAAGATATAGACAAGTAAATGCTACTTTGGATCCAAAAAACTACCAGGAAATTGACCAGGCCTGCAACAACCCTAAAATAAATTTAACTGCCTGTAGACTCCTTGAAAACGGTCCAGTGTTTGTGCTCTGCACACATCGAAACATTCAATATTAATGCTAGTTGAATATCAAACTCATTCAAGATCTGATTTAAAAATAAGCAAGCAAATTTATAGCAGAATTTGCTCTTTTTTTTAATGATACGTTGTCAGTGAAATTTTAAAACCTCTGATTAAAAGTTCAGAGTTTACATTCATCAGCTCTGGTCTCTACAGACAGAATTGTGTGATCAAAAGTGATAAAAAAAATTTATTCCATGATCACCAATCTTTGCCTGGTTTAAGAGAGTGTCTCACTCTTCAGCTTTATTTTAGCAGGGAGCTCTCCTACAGTGTTTATTTGCCTCTGTTTATAAAGAGAATGAAGCAAACCAACTGAATTTGATTATTCCTTGAGGACATTTGAGGCTGTCAGCACAAATGCCAGTGAAGCCACAAGAGCCTTTTGGACTCAGATGACTCACAATGGCCCACAACTGCTTTGTGAGACCTTTTGAAGGTCTACAATGTCATAATAGGGTGGTGGATGAGCTTCTGTTCATCCTGGGTGGCAGAGAAAGAGATGTTGAGTGGGGAGCTTGTCAAAATGAGCGTGAGAAGAAAAGCCAGCAGGGAGCCCCCAAAGCCTGCTTCCGTCATCGGAGCAGTCCTTGGAGGCTGAGATGGAAAAGCTGCTTTCCTCAACTTTTTATTTAACCGCAGGGGCAGTAGGGGAGGGGGAAATTTACTGCATTAGATGGGTGTTTCCCAAAACTTGTTCCCTGAGCCTTGAATAACCTTAAAAAGGTTATTCAATCAATCACTCCATCCACCCATCTATCAGTAATAGTTCTATATGCAAAGAGATCTGTGAATTTCTGGTACAAAGGAAGTTAAATAGGTCTCTTTCACACAGGAATTCTCAGTCTATAATGTAACCAGTTTATATTTTCCTGTAGGATTTTAAAATTCAAAACACTTGTTAACATCTCCAAAGATGCTAATGTTCCACAAAACACATTTTGGGATGGATTGGCTTAGAATTAAATATGTTCATAAAAAGATGTGACAAAAGAAAATTTTATGTCCATGTCTAGCTAATTGCAGACATTCTCCAAAGCAATATAGAAATAAGTGACTTACCTTTGTATTCAATAAAAGATTCTGACTGTTGGGATTTGATGACAGTTCCCCTCTGAGAACCCTGTCTGGGAGCGGGGAGGAAAAGAAGAAGGTGTGTTAAAGTGCTGCTCTTGGAAAAACGAGGGAAGAAGAAAAAGAGAAAGTAACAAGTGAAAGAAGTATGGGGTGGGGGGGTGAGTAAGAAAGGAAATAAAAAATGTTGCCTTTATAGCCTGCTACCTCTCCCTGCTTCTTCTAAACAATTTTAATTCCATAATTCTATCTTTATGACTATACACAGAAATTGGAAACAAGACATTGTTAAAAGTGGGAGAGGTGATAGAAATGTTTGTGCCCTGGAGCCTCCCTGGTGGCGCAAGGGGTTGAGTCTCAGCAGTGTGAAGCTATCAGCAGCCACTGCAGCAAAACTTTGATCCCAGATCCTGGCCAGGGAACAGCACACGGCGGCCCAGCAGACCTCTCCTACCTCCTCAGCTGCTCCCCTCAGCAGTGTATTTCAGTTGATTCACCTGTTCTGCTCGCCACTCTGTCTCTGGTGAATCCTCTCACCCTCCGCACCTCTGGCCTACACCCTAGCTCTTGTATACATGAATAAATAAATCTTTTAAAAAAATAAGAAAGAAATGTTTGTGCCCTGAATTTTAGAGTAACTTAAGTTTTTTAAATGTATTCTTCGTCGTTGTTCTTGAAAATTGCTTAGAAATAGAATTGCAATATTTTATTCCAAGTTTCACTAGTAATATCAATCCCTGAGTGCTGTGTTAAGATTTATTACTTTCAGAAACAGCAATGTAGATACCTATGAACTAGTCATGGGATCCGAGTGGAATTGTTATATGGAATATACACTAATGTTTACTGACAAGTGAGTCATGGAGGATTTATTGGGGGAAACTATTTGAGTCCATGATGCATTCATTCAGAATTTTATCATTTACAACAGTAAATTTACGTCAGCTATCATTACTATGTTATGTTTATGTTACTAAGCTATTTGCAGGGGTGTGTATCACTGTCAGCTTTTTTCACTGAATAGACTCTTTCATAGTATGAAATTGCAAGGCATACCTTCCTGGGACTCCCTCCAGAGAGCCAAAGTACATTGATTCACTGGAGTCTAGTTTTCACCCTCCAGCTCTTTGTTAATCAGATGAGAATCTATGATTCAAGAGGCTAAATGACATGCCCAAGGTCACATTTTTGCTTGTGGCCTCCTGATCAAGTGGTCAATGATGGGCTCCCACTGGCTTTCCTTTCTCATGTTTCCATCAGGCACATTATCTACACATTATGGAGTAAGTGTTCACATATTGTCCCCTCAATAGACTATCTCTGGGAGGCAAGAGACAGTGTGCATTCAGCCTTACTCACAGGAGCTACTTTTAAAGTCCTTGCTCTGTGGCAGTTTCAAGCGCATCATCTTTGCCCATCACAATAACCTCAGGAGGTTGATGGTATTATTCCTCTATTACAAGGACTTACAAATTAAAGAAAGTAACCAAAGCAGATTAATTAGGAGATCGCTGAGTTGGAGTCCCACCTAGGTCTTTCTGACCCCAAAGTTCATGTTGTCTTTCTCTTACACCAAGCAGCTGTCCATTCTTATGCGTTCTCCTTTTCATCCTTGGCACCTACCATTGGCTTATGATAAACTCCTAGTACATGTTTGCTGAGCCGTTGGAGAAAGAGAGGCCAGTTTCCCTCACTGGTACTTACTGGTGACATGATATTGAGCAACTTTCCAGATATGGCAGCTCATTTGGGTCTCTTCACAAAATGGGGATAATGATGCTTCAGTGAACTAAAGGGAAGAGAATTAAACACATGCTCTATTGATTTCCTTTCCAGAAAATGGATTGAAATTTGGATGTTCAGTTTTAACTGGTGCTGGACAAGCTAAGCACACATAGCCCATTTAAGTAGAATGGCACCTTCTACAGGGATGGCAGTGGGACTGCTTCTCTTTCTCCTCGGAAGAAGTAAAACTCCAAAGAAAAGCAGTCCAGATTGGTGTTATCTGGTAAAGTGCCTTATGAAGTAATCAGCAACCACCCCAGCAAATGAGATGGCTAGACAATTGATTGATGCCCGTGACTTAAATTTTTTCCTATCTCTGGAAACTTAATATGAATGTTTCATTTAGAAAGTCACGGTATTTATTGACTTTCCAGTGTCATCAATTAATCATCACAGACAACAAAAATGACTCATATCAAGTGTTATTGGGAGATCCTAGTAATCTAAACGAAGAGACAAAAACACTTAGAGGGAAAATTTTTTGATCTAATGTTAAGAGTTGCAAAATAGTAATATTGGGTCATGAATAGTATTGAACTAGACTATACTTTGTATAAAAATGGTAATATTTCAAAGTCATTTATAAAATATAACATTTTAGGATCTGAGGCCATTTACAATATTCTCACTAAGATTCTGTTGATGAAATGGTATATTGTTAAAGAAATGGGATTGCTGAAAGCAGAGACACTAACATACCTGAGTAGAATGTTCTTTCTCGGATATAGCTCATTTCCTCCAGATGAGCCTTTATCAGTAAGAAATATTAGCTTCTGAACTCAGCTACCTCAAGGAGGTGGTTAGAATTTTTTCAAGGGGATGGAATATATTAGACAGACAGAGTTAACTCCTCTAATTTACAGGACTAACTTCTCCCATGCAGTCGCTCAATATTTTTTAGCTCTCAGCAAGCAAGGTAATGAGTTCTGGCAGGTGACTAACAGTGTCATGCTGGACTTATTTTTACTGGCTTACAAGGGCCCACTGTTAAATTTGTGGGAATTTTGCAAGTTGGTTGGTAAGCATAGTCATTAATAAAAACTAAATTCTACAAATGTAGAATTATGCAAATGATATTATAATGATGATAATATCAATAAAACTCAAAAATTCATTTCATTTGAATTCTTTCACAACATTTCATTAATTTTTTTAAAGTTTTTTTTATTTATGCATACATGCTGGGGTACAGGCCAGAGATGTGGGGAGGCAAGAAGTTTCACCAGAGACAGAGTGGGGAAAAAACAGACAGATGGACAGAAATACACTGCTGAGGGGAGCAGGCAGGAGAGGTGTGCAGCGCCATGTAGGAATCTCCCCGGCCGGGCATCGAACTCACGTCACCGCTGCCAACAGCTCCACAGTGCAGCACTTAACCACTGCGCCACCAAGGAGGCCCCATTTCATCAATTTCATACTCCGGAGTGTCTTTATATCTGTTGCCTCTTATTGCAGAAATATTACATTGAAGTGGTATTCCTTCCTAATTTTCAATTCAGTAAACAACACGCTGGTAATTGGAATTGAACATGTATTTACACCAGAGAAACCATCAAGAGTTACAAATGAAGGCTTCATTTATTGTTGTGTTGATTGTTTCAACTCAACATCACTCAAGAAAGTGATGGAGAAAATGCTATTATGCAGATTAAACTTAAAAGTAACTCACCTTTATGAGTCATTAAATTATCCTTGAGTGAAGCTTCAACATACGTCTTCATTTTTGTCTTCCTTGTTAGCATAAATGAAACTATTAACCAGCATTCAGGTTAGAACTCCTCTTGTTCATCAGTTGCAACTCTAGGTTAGCCAGAGATACAAGTCTAGCAAAAATAAATAAAAGTGTTCTGTGAAAATCAATTGGTAATGTGGGATTTACAATACAAAATGTAGTATATATTGTTTGTAAATTGTGTGCAATACATTCTTTATATCATTAAAATGTATTAAAAGCTAGTGTGTGTGTGTGTGTATGTGTGTGTATTTTCCCCAGCGAGCCACCTGTTACATGTATGCATAACTGTAAGTGGGTCTTTGCTCTTATCCTTAAAGGGGTTTCCATTTGGTGGGGCAGGGCAAACCCATGTGGCTTAGCCTTCAGTGTGGCAAGAGCAATAAGAAAAGAGCCCAGTCTCACAGGAGGTCTGAGGGGGAAAAGTAGTGTCAGCCAGGGATTCCTGAAAGGTTAGTTTACAGGTTATTTATATAGAAATTCTTGGAGCTCTTTAAAATGATGAGAGTATGTTGAAATAAAAATGGAACTGGATATTGATAGATGTGCTATATTTGTGTAAGATATTTAGAATGACATGTCTATGACTTAAGAAGAAAGTTAATTGATTTTTGTTGACATGGTTGAAAATAATCTATCTTGTGTTTACCAACTGGAAATAGCCAGAGTCTGGCTGGTGATTTGTTGGCCTTTGTCAGATGTATGTGAGCTCCAGCTGACTGTCTCTGAGGATGCTGCATTGTAGACAAAGACACCAGATAATTACTGTACTTTTAACAACCTGAGCTTAAGCTTCCAACTCTACTGGTTATCATCATAGTCAGCTAATGTAGGGAGGATTCTATTCAGCTTACAGATCAACCATGAACACCTTACCCTGCTGAAGAAATCACTCTAATTCTTTTTTTAAAAAGATTTATTTATTCACATAAGAACTGGGGTGTTGGCCAGAGGTGTGGGGTGGTGAGAGGATTCGCCAGAGACAGAATGGGCAACAGAACAGGCTGATCTACTGAAGTACACTGCTGAGGGGATCAGCGGGCGAGACAGGAGAGATCTGCTGCACCATGTGGGGAGCTCCCTGGCCAGGGATTGAACTTGTGCTGCAGTGACTACTGCTAGCTTCATAGGCTGAGACTTAACCCACTGCGCCACCAGGAAGGCTCTCTTTAATTCTTGGTTGTTGTGGCAGATGCTATTAGTGCTCTGGTCCACACCCCTCAGAGCCTTTGCCCACCTTCTTGATCACTCGCTCCCAATGAGTGTTTGTTCTCGATATCTCCTAGAAGCAGTTGTCTTTGAAGTGGTCTTTCTCCTTAAATAAAGATTGCTTTTGGGCTACCAGAATCTACTTTGCCTCCATAAGAAAAGTTGAAAGTGTTTGGGAATTTGTGCCTTAGACTAGTCTTATCCAAAGACAAGTTCAGTTATGGGCAGAACTGTGTTCCTTTGCCCTGATGCGAGCTTCTCTGAGGTGTAACCTACCCTATCTCCAGCACGTCACCTCTCAGATGGAACCAAAGTTGCCTTCCTAGTGACTTTGCTTGGTTCTACACTCCTGACTGCCTTCCAGATCCTGCTTCCTTATTTCTCTAATAGTTTTTCCAGGTAAACATTTTCTGACAAACAACTTTGACACTAAACCTGCTTCTGCTGCACCCAACCTAAGATATTGACCATATCTCCTACCATGTGCTCTTTATCCCCATGCAGAACAACTGACAGGGCCAAGGGTGGGTACCAACCTCAAAGACAGCCTATCCATAAGGCAGTCAGAGACTGAGGTGGTCAGCACACCAGCATGGTAGGCAGATCCCATCTCTGGAAGATCGATCTTGAGTCACAAGGAGAATGGCTGAGTCATTTGACTTGGGTCAACAAAGGCAACATGCTTGATGTTGCTGAAATCTGGTTGAGATTCACAGATTCAGACTGCTGGGGAGCAACAACTTAGGCCTATTACAAGAACCTTATTGTATACTTAACGACTTTCAAGTTCCCAAAATTTTCTGATTTCCATGAAATTTCTTATTTCTGCATCACTCCTTCCTGTAAATCCTCAATATTTAAAGTAATTGCGTGTCTGTTTCTTAAAGAGCCTAAATCACAAACTAGGAATCATCTCACTAATGGGCCCAATTTTATAGTCACCTGTTGCCATATTCTTCTGGGAAAGATGCCTGAAAATTATCAAAGAGGCCATATGATTCAAATAGAAGCAACATAAAGCCAAATTAATTTTCAAATATTGAACAAAGAATATATAAGAAAATCTGTCTGAAATATTTAACCAGCTAAAAGGAGGCAGAAGCTGCTTTTGTATGAGGTAGAATAAGTACCTGAGTCCCCTTCTGTCTTCCATATTCCCTTCTTTCACTTACAGCATCCAAGATGATGTATCAAACTGGGGAGGAGATACGTAGTAGAAAAACAGTGAAAAGGGTTTAAGCTAGGAATGTTGAGGAAACAATAAACTATGAGCCCTTTGGCTTGGAGGTGTCCATTTAGTCTTTGATTATCTTTTGCTCAAGAAAGCACTTTCTTTTGAGTGATGAAAGAACTGGAATGGAAACTGAGGCATTTTGCTTAAAACTGCCCTAGGTTTGCTTTATAACAAGATTAAAAAGGAGCATTCTATCTAACCCCCCCGACCAGGGCCCAAAAATGAAACAAGACTTCAAAGCAGACATCTTTTTTTAGAAATGGAGGTGGAATCGTCTTTGGGCTATCAGGCCAGGTAGGGTGTGGAGATGAGATTCAACACTACGACCCTCCATAATGAAAATGGAAGACCAGAATTCTACAGACAGAAGCTGTTGCAAACAAATAGAATTCATCTTTGTCTAGAATCAATCATCTCTCCCACCCCCATCCCACACTTCTCTAGAACACTCATAAAAATACTAAGTGCATCACACAAGCCAACAATTATCTCATCGGAGTCACAATCCATAGACATCTTCTCTTTGCTAGAATATCCCCAAGTGCAGAGCATGACACAGAGTTTTTTTAAACACCAATTTTAGGCTCTCATCCCAAGATCTTATTTAGTAAATCTAAGAATCTTTACAAACTTTATTACAAAACAGTTTCCTTGAATTTGAGCAATGACAGCAGATTTTACATTTTACTCAGTTCTTACTTTAACCTTAGAAATTTTTTTAAGGCAAAGAAAGCACTTCATAGGCTGATTTCCTTTGTTAAAGATGGATTTTTCTAAACTTACACAACCTACATTGTAAACAAGTTCCAATTATGTTTGTGCTTGGAGTGGGATTATTAAAATAGTTACACTTCTCATTTAAAGTAAGTTTAATATTTTTTAAGTATTCAGAAGGAATCTTTGAATTGTTCCTCTTTCTGGGCCTCACTGGTGATGCAACAGGTTAAGCGCAGCGCTGGTGGAGCTGTAGGTGGCTGTGGAGTGAGTTTGATGCCCAGCTGGGGAGCTTCCCACATGGCGCAGCAGCCTCACCCTCTGCTCCCCTCAGCAGTGCATTTCTGTTGATCTCCCTGTTCTGCTCCCCACTCTGTCTCTGGTGAACCCTCTCACTGCCCGACACCCTCTGGCCTGCACCCGAGCTTGTATGCAAAAATAAATAAATCTTTTAAAAAAAATTGTTCCTGTTTCTTTCTCATCTTGTTCATGAAACAGAGATTATCTTTGGAAAGCGGTTCTGGTAACTATTAGTAACTTAAAGCAGAAAGTGAAATGTGGAAGATTTAAATAGCACCCCAGACTAGACTAGCCCCTTCTATTAAAAAGGGAAACTGAGGCCCACGAGTTTTACTGACTTGATCAGTGTCACCAGATGACTTGGGAGATCTTTCTCCAACATTTTTAATGTGTCCCCTATACCCAGAGACCTGGCGTGAGGATTCTCACTGACATCTCATTTCTAATCCTGTTGGTAAACAGTGGGTCCAGTTGTGCAGGAGCTGGCAGATTTCTCCAGATTCATCCCATCTACGCAGCTCCACCTCCCCTTGGCCTATTCAGTCTTTAACTACCAAAGATCCATCCATCACAGCCTGTTTACACAGGTCTGCCAAGAGTATTCTCTCTCTCTCTCTCTCTCTCTCTCTCCCCCTCCCTCCCTCCAAATGCTTGTGTGTGTTTGCGTGTGTGTAAGACATTAGAGTATCTTGAGATATGATGAATTTACTTTGAATTTACCACTTTCATTTTAATCTTGAAGGTTTTTCCGTAAGGAAGCCTCAAGGCAGTGAAGGATGACATCCTATGATGATTAGTCTATGGACACACACATATACTTATGTGTATACACAACTATATGTTCTCTACTTCCCTCGGAATTATTTACTTGTCTAAAGTGAAAGTCATAAGCTCCACACTATCACTTTTTAATCTCATCCAGTGTAACCTTTGGATTGTCATCCAATTAAAAGGAGAAAAACAGTGAATCATGTTATAATTTGTAAGCCATACTGGGTCATGTCTCCACCCCTGGGGATGAGAGGAGTCACTTATCACTGCCTGCAAAATACAGTGTCACTCTACTTTCTTCCGAGTCAGCAAGGTTCTGAGGGGAGTAAGCCTGTCATCACTGGGAAATCGAGAAGGGGTCCTCTAGTGCTTATGCTGTGAAAAGATGCAGCTCTGCGGGCCCCCTGCAGCTGTGGCTGTTCCTTTCAGACTATTTGATTTGCACCTGCCCACTGTGCAGAGCGCCCAGGTTTTGACACAGCCACATGGGCTACCTTCAGTAGTCAGGTCAAGATTAGACCCTTTTCCTCCAGCCTTGGACAGCTTCTCTAAAATCCCAGCTGCCAGATACATGCTTCCCTCCTGTGTGTGTGTTGTGATGTGGAAAGAGTTGGGAAGTTCTGCTCGTGACCCATGTCTGCTAGGCATTTCTAAACACCATTGTCCTCTACCATCTAGTAGCTTCCCACACCCCCACCTCGGGTGCTGTCCACAGCCAGGAGCTGTGTGTTCCACCCGGAAGAGCTGTGGGAGACATTTCCTATCTCAAGTGGCCCCGTGGTATGTAGGGAAGAACATGCACTCGGCAATGAGACAGCCTTGGTCTGGTAGGCTTGGTTTTGCCTGACTGGTCCAGGACAACAAACAAGTCACTTAACCTCCTCATCTGCAGAGTTGGGATAATACCACCTTCATGGGTTGTTATGCAAATTAAATAAGAACACAGGAGAAATAATACCTCCCTCCTCCTCAGTAGAGCCTATTGTTCTTATGGGACAGAGAGGGGTGATAGAGGGAAGGCTTGGGAACTAACACAGCCACAGGCAGCTATTTTCTCCTGGGCGCCTCCTCCCACGACAGCTTAGCAGGAAGGAAAGCATGGCCTTATCCTGCAGCAGAACCGCAGCAAGACAGACCTAATTACATGTGGCTGCAAGGTAGCCACAACGTTGCATGAGTTCATCAGTTCTTACAGAAAATGACCCAGGGCTTCTTGAAAGGTGACAACTATTTTTAAATAACTAGACTGAAAAAAAAAAAGGTTTTCTTCTCTCCCCTTTCAACTTCAGGTTGATCGTCCCAAGGTCTAATTTAGATCAGGGTTTATGACAAGTCTTGTGGTTGCTCTTTCTTCCCTGGTTCGATATCCCTGGAGTTGCTAGACACTTCCAAGCACACAGCTTTGAAATCACAATGGAAACATTACTGGATTCATGACACATACACACCCAGGAAGTTTAGGTGATTTGTCTTGTCCTGCAGTCTTTCTTTGGAATATCTAAGGGGGCTGTGAAGAGATGGCAGAGGAGTCCACCCCAAGGGCTATGCATAGGAGCCTAGAGCGGTGAGAAGATCAGGAGATATTACTAAAATAATATATTTCTTGGTAGAATTTGTCCCAAAAAGGATCTAGTCTTATATCCTTTTAAGGGTCCTCAGGGTTAGATTTTTTAATGTCTTTTCAATTTTTCAATGGCTATTGGCTTTATTTTCTCTCTCCTCAAAACTTAATTTGGGGAGGCACTTGGAGCTTCTGGATCTCCAGATCTCTAACCTTTTGTCTTAGTCTTTCATCTGTTTGTTCTATAGTTGAGAAACCCAGAACATAGCAGATTATTCTAAAATGCCAGTAAGTGGACACAACTCGAGTATTCCCCTCTATAGATAACAGCTAAGCAAAATATGGTGTCATAACAAGAGAACTTAGATAAGACAGAAACTCTGACACATGGATGACATGGATGAACCTTGGGGACACTCTCAGCAAAATAAACTTGCCACACAAGGATATATATTGTATGAGTCCATTACGGAAAGCAGAGTAGACCAATTCTAGAGACAGCAAGTAGAATGGTGGATCCAGGGACTGAGACGGAAGGAGGAATGGGGAGTTACTATTTAATTGAGACAGAGCTTCAATTTTGGAAGATGAAAAAGTTCTGGGCATGGAGGATGGGGATGGGACACAACTATGTGAATGTGCTTAGTGTCCCTGAACTGAACACTTTTTAACTACTAAAATGGTATATATTGTTATGTATATTCTATCATAATTTTTTAATATTTTCATCTAAATATTTTTAAATCAAGGAGAATTCCTTGTTTGACCATTTGGCTCATGGATTTGTTTTCATATTTAGTATTTTATTCCATATATTAAAGTTTTCTAATTATAAGAATTATAAAGTTTCTACTTAATTCCTTTTTTACATCAGTCATTCTTACTTTGTGGTGCTCCCCTGATTAACCCACCATAAAATATTATCTTTATTTTGAAGTATTTTTCTGTATTGACTATTTCCTTGGAGGACAGTCTTCTCTCTTTGTTAAGCTTGTTGGTTCTCTTCCATGAGATCTATTTTTCTGAACTGTCCAGCAATTCTTGTGCCTCCCTCGGTGCTGAGGACTCCACCTTTGGAAATGCAATTCATTTTCACTGCATCTCGCTCTTAGTGATTGTGCGGAAGAGTTTTAGGCTTTGGATAAGTCCCCTGCTGTCTTTGGGAGCACATCCTCTCTGGGGAACATCCTTCCCTTTTAGCCCCAAAACTTAACTCTCACTATCTGAGTCAATGTGCAAAAGTTATTGCTTCTAGAGGAAGCACTGGGAAAGGCGTCGTCTCACCTAGCTGGCTCTCCAAATGAGCTTTCCAATTACTATCCCCGAAGAAAGCCCAGAAGCTGCTTGTGCCTGTGTTTATCTAAAGAATCTGGGCTCAGGTTTTCCTTCCACCACTTTATCTGCAAAGTAGCCTTTCACTGGGATGTCCTCAGGTCTGGCACTTCTACTTTCCTCCAAGATCTACCCTCCACCCTTATTAACTAAGGGTAGACAATCTTTTTGTGCCTGCGTGTGCTATTACAAGAAACTTTCATCTACGTGTTCAGTCCATCCCCTTGTCACAATCTTCATTTCCTCTTCTTTTTAAAAGGCTCTCTAGGTAGGCCCATGTCTCTTCTTTTTTTTTTTTCCCCCATGTCTCTTCTTAAGTCAACATCCAGTTGGCTGGGTTTGACACTTTTGCTTTGCTGGATCACTCTTCAGACTTGGTGGCCCTATTTAACCAGCCGTGGCCACACATGCCCAAACAGCCAAAAGGGGCCATTATAACCAGTGGAAGGTGATTTTTCCCACAAGCTGCCAGGTAAATGGAGCCTTAATTCTTGCTTAGCGCAGCCTCACAAGGGCTTCCCTGGGCCAGTATGCTATGTTCCAGCCCTGGAAGAAGACTATCAAAAGGGAACACTGGCAGTTTTGATACCAACGCCATAAAGAATCAATACACAGCCATGGGATAGAGAAGGACATAGGCATCCTTTTGTTCAGAAGCAATTAGTGCATTCCAGCAGAGCCAGTTCTGGGCAGGGGACAGATGGAGTAACCACAAAATGGTCTTTGTCCGAACTCCCATAAAAAATTTCTGCCAGTGGGAGTGAACACAGACATAGTCCAGAGAGTCGATTGTAGAGATCCTGGATCTTGGCTTTTTACAGTGAAATTATTTCAGGAATTCATGGACTGTGGTCCATTGAAGGAAGAGGAAAGCAAATACCTCCTCAAGAAAAAGTGACACTTACAAAAGAATTGATTTTATGGTGGAGGACTTATTACTAAGGTCAGGTCTGAAGAAAGCCAGGTATGTTACTTTGCTAATAATAGATACAGGCTTTACAGAAGACATCTTCCCTCTCCCCCACACCCACCTTCAGTTCCCTCATATACACATAGAAATATGTGGGCCATTACTGGGCCATTTTGGTTAACAGCTAAATAGTCTTAAAACTGTGTTACATCTTTCTAATTATAAGCTACATAGCAAAACTTGCTCCCTAGAGAAGTATTGTTATCCCCATTTTAGAACTGGAAAACTGCAGATCCAAGAAATTAAGTAGCTATTTGCTCAATAAGCAGAGCTGATATTTTAATTTAGATGTTTAACCTATCTACCTGCATTACACAGACACCAGGGTCTATTACACAGGAGCCCTTATTGATGAGAAGAAGTTTTAGCATTATGACAAATCTTGCCTCATCTGTCCACAGCTTAAGATGAGCACATGTCTGTGCTTTGCTGTCCTCAGCTTTACAATGGGCCTGGCTGATTAAGTGATGGACAATATGGAGTACTCAGACCAGCACTCGGCACTTAGTAAGGAGTAAATAGACCTATTTCAATTTAAACATATGCTTTGAAAAACTTCTCTAGCATTGAGCGATTCCCACCTATAGACATTATTAGTCTCGTTTTGGCCCTATCACATAACACAGAGGCAGCTGACCAGATTAATGGTGCACTTTTTGAGCATTCATTAACTGAGCTCAGATATCTTAAGTACTGACCTCCCATGGGGCAGAGAGAAGACGAGCAGGGGACACCTTAGTGACAAGATGCCCATCCTAGCTAGGACACCCTAGTGCTCCTTTTCCCCAAGAAGATAGGATTTGCTCCAGTGACTAGGTAGAGAGAGCTAACAAGAACCTTAAATGGAAGCCATGGAGCCAGGGACTGCCTCATTCACTAATTAAAAACCTAAATATCTTTATTAAGAGAGGAAATTAATATCTCAAGTATAACTCCAGAAAAATAGAATTCTGCAGCTTTCTTTCTTTTTTTTTTTAAGAGTTATTTATTTATGCATACAAGAGCTGGGGTATAAGCCAGAAGTGAAGTGTGTGTGAAGAGGATTCACCAGAGACAGAATGGGGAGCAGAACAGGCAGATCTACTGTAATAATACACTACTGAGGGGAGCAGCGGGCGAGGCAGGAGAGGTCTGCTGTGCCACATGGGAAGCTCCCTGACCGGGGATCAAACACAATGCTGCAGTGGTTGCTGATAGCTTTATAGTGCTGAGACTTAACTCCTTACACCACCATGGAGGCCCTCTGCAGCTTTATTTGTTTATGAAAATTAACCATGGTTTCTTTCAAGGCCAAATCTAGCTAATCCCCTAAAAATAGCAATTCCAAATCTTCAAATGATAAGTGATAATTTCAATTGAAGTCAACTCAAAATGGCGAAATTTGAAAGAGTAGGGAATGTGCTTTGCAAAATAATAGTAATAATAACAATATACAATAAGACATAACTCAGATTTTTACTAAGTGGTAGATTTACCCTCTTGCCTCATGCAGGCTGTGTTTTGAAAGTCTCGCCTCAATGATTCATCCATTAAATATTGCCATACAATCTAATTTATGAAGTTTGAACTTTGTTTTATTAGAAGGTGGGAACAAGGTGTGGGTTGAAAGCCTGTAGTGGAAATCATGCATTCCAGGAAATCCATCTGAAATGATTCAGAACAGTATCATTGTCATAACCCTAATGGCTGTCTGTCCTTGATCACTGTGTCCCAGGAGCTCACACGGCACAAACTAGACAAGAGTGAGGGCTCAGAGTCAGTTTCAACTAAGGAGTCACTTCCCCACCCTGTTAAGTCTTCTCTATAAAGAAGCATTAGTATCAGTGAAGTTCAGCTATTCTGACAGACACGTGGGTAATAACTACAAGTGCAGTTGATTCTTGTTATTCACAGCATTATTAGTGAATTGGTAAACATTGAACCATAATTCCTGGGGAAAATAGTGTTAAGTTCCTGCAAGCCTTTGGTCACATATTTGTCAACCAGACCCTATGTAACCTTATTTTATGTGTGTTTCTGCTTAGAGACACTTGAACATGTATTGTTGATTTACTAACATTGTAATCCACCACCAACAGCTCTATAACTGCCCAACAAAGCACATGTGCACATCACAAAAACATACAGGGGATGTCATAGCGTTCTTGTACTTAGCAATTCAAGACAGCATTTCAACACTACACATGGGGTCATTTTAAATCACCAATGGGGAAAAAAAAAACACACAAAAAAAAATGTGGGAAATGTGGCACTAAATATAGTGCGGGAAAAAATTTGGTTTACAGGGCCTCCCTGGTGGCACAATGGGTTAAGCCTCAGCACTATAAAGCTATCTGCAGCCACTGCAGCACAAGTTTGATCCCCGGCGAGGGAGCTGACCCACATGGCGCAGCAGACCTCTCCTGCCTCGCCCTTGCTCCGCTCAGCAGTGAACTTCAGTAGGTCTGCCTGTTCTGCTCCCCGCTCTGTCTCTGGTGAGTCCTCTCACCACCCCATACCTCTAGCCTACACCCCAGCTCTTGTTCGCATAAATAAATGTCTTTTTTAAAAATTTTGGTTTACAGTATAGAGATTCGAAACAAGAAAGCAGAAGAGACCTGTTCTTACTTCAGATGCCTCACTTTTTTTTTTCTCTTTGATTCTGAGGACCAGGAGTGATCTGGGGTTACAAACACATTTTAGGAAGTAGACCAATTCACAAATATGAAATCCACAAATAAACGGAATCAACTGCAGCTTAAAGTCTAGGGTTGCAAATAATAAGGCAGAATAACATCTAGGTTAAGAGTCAAGTTTTAGAATTGACCGTGTATGTCAAATCCTGGCTCCACCACGTACTAAATTCTCCTTTCTAACTTAGCTGTTCAAAGTAACCTTCTCAGAACAGGGTAAGCATGTAGTAAGTGCTGGTGTTAGCTAATCTTTCACATCTCCCTCCCTCTTCCCCACCTTCCTTGGGAAAGTGGAAAAAGGAGAAACCCCAAATTGAGTGGGCCTCACTCTGGAATTTCATAATTTAAAAAATAGAAGCCATCCACCAGTTTCCATCGTTTTCTTTCCAGGCAGACCTACAAAGAAAAATGGGGGGAAAAAAAGTATAGTATTCAAGAGGATAATGAATCTACACACTTGCAAGCTTCCAGATATTTCTGAGAATACTATTCTTTCACTTTTATAATAGCTTATTTCCGCTAGGCTTTGACATAAAACTTTCTTTTTATGCAATTTAATGTTATGTCCATAGAAGAGTAGGAAATGGGAATAAAGCTGGTGTTTACACATAACATGGCAATATCCATTTGGCCCAGAGTCAAAATGCATGATTCACCAGGTCATACACATCTGTTATCTCCAGGTAAATCTTAGATAACACACCTGCCTGACAGTCTCAATCATGCCATCAGTAACAGTTCATCCAAATCTCAAGTCCTCTTCTTTCTTTTTTCTTATTTTTTTGTAGAGAGTAAATATACCTCTTTTTATAGTTGAATTTGCAAACTGAAATGTATGGCCAGAAAAAGGTTGTAACTATATAAGAGCATGGTGGCTGCAGTTTAATACTGCATCAGATGGCAAGAAATACATTTGTAACTATGAAATGTGTGGTAAGACAGCAGCTGAGAAAGAACGGATAAGAAAAAATACAAATAACATGATTAATAGTCACCCCAAGAATTAATTAGTAAAAATTCATCATGTTACGTTTAAGTGTAACTTAACCTAGAAAATAGGATCATTGGAAGTATAAAATCATGAAGATCGTCATCATCTTCATCCTTATTAACATCTGAGTTGTCCCTGAGGAAGAAAGAAGACAAGACAGCTTGAGGGACGGCCCCTGGATTATGGAGGAAGTTTGCTCCCCCACAGGAAGGTGAAAGAAGGATGTATACAGCAAGAGTCTGAGCATTTTTATTGTTTGAAATCACATCAGAATGTCGAGGAAATGATAGCACAGATATAGTGAATGGGCAAATCTGCCGTTATCAGCTGCCTTACAGAGGTAGCTTCTCGGACCCCTCTTGGGAAGGATGCTGGCTAGAGCTCAGAGGGTAAAGGGCCAAAGCATGTAATAAGCAAACTTGGTCCGGACGGACTATGTACTTCCTGAATAGCACTGACTATGGGCCCCTCACAAGGAGCACCAGTCCCTGCGCCATTTTATGTTTATTTTTCCAAATTATATTCGGAAACCTACTCTATCAGGTAGCTTCATTCTTTATATATGCACAGGGAGGTTAGAGATTCAAATCTGCACAAATGTAAGCTTGCACACCCTGCCCTCCTCTGCACCCCAACAATCCTCCCCCTTGTCCCCCACTCCCACCACTGCCCTTCCCATGCCATTTTATTGGTAAAGTGGCCTATGATCACATCAACAAACAAAGCTGTTAATGTCCTAAGCTATTGTCAGATGTTACATTAGTCAGATCCCTCTGCCTGGAAGGAAATACATTTAAAAATAGTACTTTCCAAACCACACATACATAAAGATACTGGTCCCTTGTTGCAAAGACCCAAAAGACCTGCGTTTTCCTAGGTTATAATCACAAGAACTTAAAAACGTTTCATAAACATTTAAAATCTTTGCTCTCAAACATACACCAGTGATTAGTGCTACCTTTCTTTTCTGTTTTCCTTCTCGTTTAGCAGTCAGTGGTTACACTTGATTCAGAAAAAAACAACTGTGCTTTCTAGTTATACCACTTAGTAGACAAGACCAGAGCACTTTTTTAAACATCTCTATGTTTCCACTTCCTTATCTGCATAGTGAAGGTAAAAATAAGTCCCTATTACAGGGTCAGTGGAAAGGGATTACCATAGTTCCTGACAGATAATAAGTACTCAACAAATGTTAGGGAATTTTTTGTTTTGTTGGTTTTATTTTGCCTTTATTGACCTCATGGTGACTCGTTTGCTGCATTCCTATTCCTAACCCAACCCGCTAAGTTAGTATCCAAAGACCCTTGATGGGAAGCTCATACAAAGGGATGTAGCCGCTTCGTCTCCTATAAATTTTAACAAGATTAAATAATACTACCTGTCAAGTAATCTATCTTTGTGGAAAATCATCAAACTGCCAAACAGTGCAAAACTCCTTTCCCAAATTCCCTAGAAAGTATACCATATATATAATTTGAATATGTTTAATTGCAGAAATAATTGTCTTACACAGCAAAAAGCAGAAAATGCAAATGAACAAAAATAAGGAATTAAAAACCATGTACAATACTCCCTGAGAGATAACCACTGTCAAATATTTGCATATATTCTTCCAGACTTTTTCTATGCATGTCTTCCTATTTTTCACAAAAATGTCATCCTCTGGTTGTGTGCTTTATTCAATTTAGTACATTCCAGCTTTTCATCTGAATTGATGACACCTGCCATTTTGGGGTCTGGGGACCCTTGCCTGCAGCTTTCCTGAAGCACTTGTCAGATTTCTCTGACCCTTGGAGGATGGCATCATTTAGCCACTTTATAAATGGGAAAATGATGGACTTCTCAGAGTCCACAGAACTGGGAAGCAGAAGAGCGGCTCATCTTCAGGAATCCATGGGTGAGTGATACATAGAAGCACAGATCACCCAGGCACCAAGACTTGTTCCCAAAACCAAACCCTAAACTTCTTTTTTTTTTTATTGTTATTTATGTCTTTTACATTTTGTATTCCCCTTGGGCAGCCCACCACCAATTCACCCGTGATCCATCTCCATGGTCCCCTGTATATTTTCCTCTCTTCCATTTTGTGCCCTTATCCTCCCCTCCCCCCCACACACCGCTGAGTGTCTCTCTCCCACCCGGCCTCCCTATAGTCCTGTTATAAGTGAAACCATTCGCTATTTTTCTTTTTCTTTCTGGCTTATTTCACTGAGTATGATTCCCTCTAATTCCATCCATGTCGCTGCAAATTGCATGTGTCTATCTTCTTTCCATGCTGAATAGTATTCCATTGTGTATATGTACCACATCTTCTGGATCCAGTCATCTGTTTTTGGACATCTGGGTTGCTTCCATACCTTTGCTATTGTGAATAGTGCCGCAATGAACATACGGGTGCATGTATCCTTTCGGATTAGTGTTTTTGTGTCCTTTGGGTAAATTCCCAAAAGTGGTATTGCTGGGTCATATGGGAGATCCATGTTTAGCAGTTTGAGGACTCGCCATACAGCTTTCCATAGTGGTTGGACCAGTTCACATTCCCACCAGCAGTGTAGAAGAGTTCCTTTTTCTCCACATCCTTTCCAGCATTTGTTGTTGCCTGTATTTTTAATGTGTGCCATCCTCTCAGGTGTGAGGTGGTATCTCATGGTGGTTTTGATTTGCATTTCCTTGATTATAAGTGATGCTGAGCATTTTTTCATGTATCTGTTGGCCAGTTGCTTTTCTTCTTTGGAGAAGTGCCTTTTGAGCTCTTCTGCCCATTTTTTGGCTGGGTTGTTGGTTTTGTTTTTGTTGAGTTGTGCGAGTTCCTTGTAAATTTTTGTTATCAGTCCTTTATCAGATGTATTGTGTATAAAAATCTTTTCCCAGTTGGTAGGGTGTCTGTTAGTTTTGGTTAATGTCTCTTTTGCTGTACAGAAGCTTTTTATTTTGATGTAATCCCATCTGTTTATCTTGTCTTTCACTTCCTTCGCTTTGAGGGATGAATCTTTCAAGATTTTGCTGAGATGTATGTCGTGTAGAGTTTTGCCTATATTTTCTTCTACACATTTTATGGTTTCAGGTCTTACATCCAGGTTTTTTATCCATTTTGAGTTGACATTTGTGCAGGGTGTGAGGTAGTAGTCTAGCTTCATTTTTTTGCATGTGGCTGTCCAGTTTTCCCAGCACCATTTATTGAATAGACTGTCCTTGTTCCACTGCATTTTCTTTGCTCCTTTGTCAAAGATTAGTTGTTCATAGATATGTGGCTTTAATTCTGGGTATTCTATTCGGTTCCATTGGTCTTTCTGTCTGTTTT